>APFE030495969.1:0-13501 GCA_000404065.3 Pinus taeda | reverse complement strand
AAAGGAGAAGAGCTGATCAACCTTCCCCATTCCCTGAATTGACAGTAATGGGCAATGTTGTGTGGAAAGAGGAATTCGACCCCTCCGATGACTTAACCAAGCTATCGCAATTCGTTGGAGCATATTCAGCGGCAACCATTGATAAAGCATTGGAGGTAAGAATTTTATTGAAGACCAAGGACCAAGACATCTCCTCGCTACAGGCGAGACTATCAGAATGTCAACAGATTACACAAGCAGAACCATTGTGCGAGTTGGTAGCATCCATAAGCTAAAAGGTAGAAAAAGCAAGGACCGATTTGGATCAGGCCGAAGAAACGTTGACAAACTTTATAGAATGGTAGGATTCCGATATAGGTCGAGCAACTAATCTACCGAGAATTTTGGAATCGCACAAAGAGATATTATTCACAGAATGGAAATCACAACTATTGAAGGCAGAAAGAGCAATTTCCAGATGCAAAACAATCAGTGGAAATTTGGTTGAATTAGTAAATAATACACTTTATTTATCTGATATGATTTCCCAATGCACTCCAGGTCAATTAACAATGGAAAATATGTTGGAGCACTCATGCTATCCGGAGCTGGAGAAAAATGCAAGATTGATCGTTGGAATCAACAATTTGACATGGGATGCTTATTGGTTCTTCTTAATCAAGCCATACAGCCAAAGAGCCGCCTTGAAATGCCTAACATATACTGTCGGGTATATTATACCCGACATTCAGGATGCCACCTTTGCCGCCCAATTCAGTTTGCGCCTCAACAAACCGCTAGAAGTGGAACCAATGCTTGCGACAAGCCAGCTTAGGTTTAAGGGCAAACAACCTAAGGCATGACTCACTTCGCCGACTGCCAGATCGCCCCTGAGAGATAGACCGCATTCACTGATACCAATTTAGTAGGATTTTGTTTCATAGATTTTTTTAGCTTAGTAGTATTTATAGACCCTTTCATGCATTTAGAAAGGGTCGTAAAGTTTTGTATATGACTTAAACCCTGAAGTTGCACTATTGTAGTTCAGGGATATTCTTTTATGAAACTCGACCAATTATTCCGAATTTAATGAGGAAGGTTTTTATGCAAATGTGCACTACTGTCATTGTTTGAAAGCATTTCTGTGTTGAATAAGGAATCTTGAATAGCGATTGATATTTCAGATTGATCTACAGCTCACATGGTACTATTATCTGTGTTTGTACTCATTTTTGTTATATTAATTGTTGTTTGGATCACTCTTGCTATTGTCCCTTATATATATGTGTGCTTTTCACAGCATTCTTTATGAATTCCACTATTGGTTGTTTATCGCATGCTTCTCTTTCAACCATGTATATGTATCGATGATATAAATAGTGAATGCAGTAATTTGTATTTATCGCTTCATTGTGACTATTCATATGAAGTAATCTTTGAATGATTGAATGTCTCTTATTTATTTATAGAGTCATCTATATGCCTGTTAGATAGATAAAGATTATTTAACGCTCCATTCTGAATGAATAAGTTGTGCCCGGGATTAGTATTAGTTTCCCTATTTCTGTCAATAGAATAAGCTAGTCGCCTATCACTCAAGTAAATTATTCATCACCCATCCATCCCTTTTATCTTACTATCGGGAAACTGGTCCTGTTATCTCCAGTCGGAGCCACCATCCGAAACAAAAAAGGAGCTGTACCAAGGTCCGGACCGGGTGGTTATCCCCCAATGTTGTGGCAACGATTTTCGAGGCCTCAACATTTCTGGTGCTAGAAGGAGGGCCATCCACTATGAATGACGAGTAAGCCAACACCTACAAACCATTCAAAGAGTAACTCACCCTCCGCCTCTCCTCGAACATCTTGTTCGCATTCTAAATCTCCAGTATCTAGACGAGACGAAGAGGAATCAACCACTACTGCTCAATTACATCATACTTCAGAACACTTAAGTCCGGAGTCCCCTGAAGTTCAATCCATCATCCATAAACTTCAAGGCTTCTCAATATCCCCTCCTAGATCTGAAGTATCACAAGGCAGTCAAACTTCGAAATTTCGCTTACCCCCTCATCTTACCAGACTCCAAAGAGAAAAGCTAGGTATTGAACCACCTAAATTTCCTTTACCCAAAAGGAAAAGGATCAAAAAGACCGCTGAAGTTTCTGGTAGCGAAACCCTTTCCCCATCATCTTCCATTTCATCATCACCTGTACGAAGTCATACACCCACTTCACCACTCCATATAGTCGTTTACCAAGGGACTTCATCTCAAGCATCACAATCTTTTCAGTCTGTACTTCCACCTCCCCCTCAGGCACCTGGAATGCCACAAGTGGTTGTTGGTAATCCGAAAATGGCCCAAATACCATGGAGAAGTCCTGGTGCGGTCACCATGCCTGCACCTTTACATCCTTTACCCAATTACCCCGAAAAATGGTTACCCAAATTCAATCCAGATGCTGGAACTTCTGCAGAAGAACATATTAACAATTTTATGCTGTCAGTCAATCTAAAGGGAGTCACTGAAGAAGATGTGGTAGTAAGATTATTTCCCTATTCACTACAAGGATCTGCAGGGTCTTGGTATTTTTCCTTGCCCTCTAGATCGATCACAAGTTGGAACATCTTCCAGGAACAGTTTCTTACCAAATACAGTAATGACAGATCCTTAGCTACACTTGTCCATGATCTTTCAAATTTAAGGATCGAGTCGAGAGAACCCATCAAGGAGTTCAAATCCAGATTTAACAAACTCTTGAACAAAATCCCCACTGATGATAAGCCAAGCGAACAAGTTAGAAGCGAGTGGTATATCACTGCTTTTCCTTCAAAAATTTCCATATTTGTTGATAGGGCCAAGCAGCCCACATTGGCCGAAAACATGAAGGAAGCACTCGCTGTGGAAAAAAGTGTAATTTCCTTATAAAAGAAAAATGCCTTGGAAGAAAGAAAATCTAAAAAACTATCCTTTAAAGATGACTCTAAGAAAAAGTATACTAAGGATCCATATGACATGGAGGACCTTCAAAAATTCCTTAAAACTATGTCGAACGAAATGGTTGAGATCAAGAAGCAAGTATCAGCATCCTCAACAAAGAAACCATATACGAATTTCAGGAAACCCGAGTCCAAACCCCCAAACGTTATATCATATGCAGACTCAGATCCTAAGGAAGAAGAAGAGGAAGAAACAGTTACACCATCTGAAGAAGAAGAAGAGGAAGTAGTTGAATGTCACGGAATGTGGGACTTTATACTCCCTAATTCCGATACTGATGCCGAACAAGAAGCCTTTCCTGTCACTACAAGGAGTAAAGGTACTCCCGATCCTGTTCAAGCTAATCCAAAGAAAAGGAGTGCTGGAACCAATACTATAAAGGAAAAGGTACCCGTTAGGAAGCCAACCCCGACAGTATCAAACAATCAGCCATCATCCTCTACTACACCTTCGTCATCTAAGACATTGGTAGTTTTCGATTCGATGGATTATAATATTGTCGATGACATGAATAAAACTAAGGCAAACATCACCATTTTTGAACTTAGTAAATTAAAACATCAGCAAAAATTACTACTCAAAGAATTTAATGCTGTTCCTTCTTCACCTCTTCCCACCACTAAAGCTGCAAGCGACTCAGGACAACCCCCTGTTGGTAAATTTGAGGCAACTGACACTATTCTGATTGGAGACAGATCAAATTCCCATACCCCTCCTTTCCTCTTGACTTATGAAATTTATAATCGAAATCTACACAACTGTTTAATTGATTCTGGGGCATCTTCGAATATAATGCCTACTTTAGTTTGCTCTAAACTGAATATAGAACCCTAGAAGTCTTCTATTCACATTGTGCAGTTAGATAGAACTAAATTTCAAGTTCTAGGGGAAATAAACTCTGTAACAATCAGGTTATCAGCAGACCCAAGAATTGTCCAAAGGATAGATATTCTAGTCGCTGATATACCTGAATTCTATGGGTTAATTTTAAGCAGGGATTGGTCAGAAAAACTCCATGGGTATATTTCTACCGATTGGTCACATATGTGGCTCCCCTATAAGGGCACGGCAAATCAAATAAAGATTGATCGAGAGAAACATATGACCCACACTGTTACAGAATTTGAACAAGAAAATCAGCCAGTCGCGTTCAACAATAATATCTCAGGAAAATATTCTTCAGAGTCATTTTTCGACAATTATATTGCCCAGCCATCCCCTTTCTCAGTCAATAATTTCGCATCACAGGTCGAAAACTTTTCGCAGACCGACGGGTCTAAATGTGTTAATGTTACTTAGAATGATGTAACAAAAACTGTAGATAATTCATTATTTTGGTCTTTATATTTTGATGGATCTAAGTCCAGTGAAGGATCAGGAGCAGGTTGCATTTTGGTCAGCCCGCAAGGAGAAAAACCAATGCTGTCCTGTAGATTAGAATTTGAATGCACCAATAACACAGCCGAGTACGAAGCACTAGTCCAAGGACTATACAAAGCGATCGGCCTCAAAGTTCAATACTTAAAGGTCTTTGGCGATTCTGAAATTATCGTTAAACAGGTAAGGAATACAATTCATTGTCTTTTGAACCATCTTAAGCATTATCAATCACTGGTACAAGAGCTAACATCCCATTTTTTAGCATTCAATATTTCTTCCATACCCAGGTCACAAAATTCGGCAGCCGACTTGCTAGCCAATGTCGCTTCCAAATTGCTCCCTTCCGAAGACTATAGTCCAGATAGGTTTTCAGTAGAATTACTTTTTAGGCCATCCATTCCTGACAATGTAACCAATTGGAGAGTGTTTAACCACGATGATGACATTTTACAATTTCTAACCTCTGAAAAATCCTATGACAATCAAATCATTGAGGAAGATGAGCACGATACTCAAATGCAAGGTAAACATGAGGAGAACTCAATCCCTAAGCATGTAGTGAAGCTTGAAGATCTTTACAATATTAAAGACAAGTTCAAACCTGTATCTAACGCAAAGCTTCAGAGCTCTACCTTAAGGTTTGAATTAATAAACCTTGGCACCGAACAAAATCCTCAAAACATTTATTTAGGATTAGGACTTTCCATAGAAGAATAGGAAGCATTTATTAGTCTGTTACGAAAGAATAAACATGTTTTCGCTTGGAGATATGATGATCTAAAAACATATGACACATCTATTATTCAACACACTATCCCAATGCTTCCCGAAAAGAAACCAGTTCAACAGAAATTGAGAAAAATTCATCCAAATCTAGAGGGACAAATAAAATCGGAACTCAACAAACTTTTGAAAGCTAAGATTATTTTTCCCGTACGACACTCAAATTGGGTCTCCAATATGGTACCAGTCAGAAAGAAGAATGGTGACATAAGGATTTGTATTGATTTCAGGAATTTAAATAAGGCAAGTCTAAAAGATAATTTCCCATTACCCACTATGGATCAGATACTCCAATCAGTGGCAGGTTCAGAGTTAATGTCCTTCTTGGACGGGTTTTCAGGGTATAACCAAATTCTGGTTCACCTCGATGACCGACTCAAAACCACATTCAGAACAAAGTGGGGAACATATGCATATCAGAAAATGCCTTTCAGACTCATTAATGCAGGAGCCACTTTCCAAAGGGCAATGTATATCGCTTTCAAAGGGTTAATTAATAGAACAGTAGTCGTCTATTTAGATGACATTACTGTATTTTCAAAATATAGATCCAATCACTTGCATGATTTGAATCAAATCTTTCAATGCTGTAAGAAGTACGGTATTTCCCTAAACCCTAAGAAATCTTTTTTCGCTCTTGATCAAGGTAAACTCCTAGGCTTTATTGTATCTAAAGATGGCATCTATATTGATCCAGACAGGATTAAAGAAATTTCTGAAATCCCTTTTCCTCATAATAAGAAATCCATGCAGTCATTCTTAGGCCAAATCAATTTTGTAAAAAGATTCGTTCCAGCTTTTTCTCAAATTATTTTACCACTTCAAACTATGATTAAGAAAAATTCAGTCTTCAAATGGGGATCGCCAGAAAAGGAAGCATTTGGATTAATCAAACAATCAATAATCAATGCCCCAGCTCTAAATACTCCAATTTTTTCTAATCATTTTACATTGTATACCATCGCATCCGATTGCTCTTATGCTGCAGTACTTACATAGATCAACGATCAGAGTTTGGAAGCACCGATTTCATTCTATAGCTCAAATATTCAAGGTGCAGAACTAAACTATTCTGAAGTAGAAAAAAAAGCCTTTGTTGTATATAAAGCGATTAAACATTACAGACCCTTCCTGTTAAAAGCCCATACAAAGGTTATAGTTCCTTTCTCCTCAGTTAGACAACTATTAATCCAAAGAGAACTGGGAGAAAAAAGGGCAAATTGGGTAACAACACTTCAAGGATATGACCTAGAAATCAAGCCAGCAAAGATTGTTAGAGGCCAAGGTTTTTGCAGGTTATTGGCAGGAGCATCCAACATTCCGTAATCAAGCGATACAGATCAATCTAAAACCATCAACCAGATAAGTATCATTGACTCTGAATCACAGTATGCTGATTTAATATTTTACTTGAAAAATGGATATGCACCTCCCAACTTGTCCTACAAAAACAAAAGGGCCATAAGATTGAAAGCAAAAAATTTTACCATTTTTTTTACCATTGTTGATGATGTTCTGTTTAGGAAAAATTATGATTCCGTTTTACTAAGATGCCTAGAAGAACAGGAAGCACAAACGGTCTTGCAGGAATTGCATGACGGACCAGTGAGAGGCCACTTTGGAGCTGATATAACAGCTCACAAAATCATCCATGCTGGATATTACTGGCCCACTCTGTTTAGAGATGCTCATGAATATGTGAGGAAATGCCCAAGTTGTCAAACTTCAAGTGGAAGACTAAAGAAATCAGCCTTTCCTCTGCAATCGGTCAACATTGAACAGCCATTTGAGCAATGGGGATTGGACATTATTGGAGAAATCACCCCTAATTCTTCCGAACAGCATAAGTATATCCTTACTGCTACTAATTACTTTACCAAGTGGGTTGAAGCAATTCCGCTAAAGACAACAAACTCTGAAGCCATCATTGAATTCATAGATCAATTCATCATTACCAGGTTTGGTGTCTCGAATGCTCTTGTTTTTGATAATGCATCTTACTTTTTAGGCAATGCTATGTTTGATTTCGCAATCAAAAGAGGTTTCAAGCTCAAATATTCTACTAACTATTATCCTTAGGGTAATGGTTTAGCCGAATCTACAAACAAAAACCTTATTAAAATTATCAAGCGAACTATCGAACAGAATCACAAGACCTGGCACAAATCTTTAATATTTGCATTATGGGTTGGCAGGATAACACATAAGGCTTCTATAGGTTCTTCCCCATTTAAACTCGTTTATGGGAAAGAAGTTGTACTACCAACAAATCTTATTCTTCCTTCTCTAGCTCTAGTTCAATTTATTGAAGAAAATCCTTCTTCTTCTTTACAGTTTAGACATGACCAAATCCTGAAATTGGAAGAAGAAAGAGAAAAAGCCAAGATTATTCATGCCAAACATCAGCAGATCATCAAGTCATCATTTGATTCAATTTCATCTGGTTCTAAGCAATTTCAAGTTGGTGATTTAGTTCTGAAATGGGACAAAGCCCATGAAGATAAAGGGAAACACACCAAGTTTCAGAAGAAGTGGCTTGGACCGTTTCAGATCTGTGAAAAGATAGGCCATTCGACCTTCATGCTACAAGATTTGTCAGGGTTGAGAGATCCTCTCCCTGTTAATGGTCTAATCTTAAAGAAATTTTTCAACTGAGGAGGTAATCGCTTCTCCTTTTAATAGTATTTTTATAGTTTGTAGCAAAATTAGAAAATAAAACTGTAAGGCATTTTCTATTTGACCTTTGCTGTATTCAAAGAGTTTCTCGAAACAAGCTATGCGATATTTACTTTTAATAAACAAAAGTAATGATTTCTAGGAAATAGTTATAATTTCATTCTGAAACTACATTACGATCCTAGTGAACTCCTCTTGAAGTTTATAAATCTTGTAAATCTTTTTAGATTTTTAAATTTGTTATAAAAGGTTATTAATATTAAAATAGAAGCTAATCCAAATTCAGCATCTCAAACTCTTACCTTGTCATCCATCCTATCTTAAGGAGGAAAATTGTCTATCCCATTTACCCAAGTTCACGATTATTCAGGGTGTAATTCCAAGAATAATGGGTATAAAAGTTGAGAGGTCTTATTACAAGCCTGCTTACCATGTTCATAGGAAAATAGTTTAGTCGACATTACCAATACTGGATACCAAAACATGTTAATGGCTTCTTTGTAAGACAAGGGGTCTCATCACGAGCCATCTTGTTCGGTTAGATTACTACCAGTGAATGGCATTGTCACCTAACTGGCCACCACACTAGGGCAATGACTTTTATCTTACAAAATAGCAGAAAATGAAAAGAAATGTGAAAAGACATGTTTTGAATTCATTTTGTTAATCATGTTCTGAAGTGAATGGGATAATAGACAACCATATGGTTTAAAGGTATCCCTGCCGAAATTATGGATGTTTGCTGGCAGCAGAGGCTCTACCTGTGATGAAGAGATTTAATTTTACTAGCTGATTTGGAAAAAGTTCTCTGTTTTATCAATATCAACCATCAAATGCCAATTTAGAATCTAGAATGTCTTTATTTTTAACAAAAGAGGAAATTAGCGAAGAAAGTTTTGTTTTGTCTGGAATGCAACTATACCTAGTTATATTAGAATTTTCCATTTTGAATAGAATTTCTATTTTGAAAAAGTTTAAGTATTTCTACACTTTTCAGAGATAACTGTTTCTTCCAGCGAATCGCCAATTGTTGTGCCATACAACAACCCCCCATTTCATATCATTACTATTCCAAAATTATAATGTGAAATGGGTCCCTTTTAATTTTTGTTTCAAATTGGTATCAATTTAGAGTTCTATTTCAAAAAAGGTTTGAATAAAAGGAAACATTATTAAAAGACCTTTTTAACTAAAACCAATCAAAAATCCCAATATAAAGCGATTTATCTTTATCATTGCGATAAAGCGATCGCAAGATCGCGTATCGCAATGACAAAGAAAGCACAACTTAAGGGACATCTTGGTTTTCTCCGATGCGAAAATCGCTATCGGATATCGCGAAAAGCATAAAGTAACATAAGCAATAATCCTTGCTCCGATGCGATGGGATATCGGCAATCGGAAATCACACTTAAATGCAAAAAGCTCCCCCTCGCCCGATGCGATGCGATATCGCTATCGGCGATCGGCGACTTACCATGCCCTTATTCTAGGCGGCCCTCCTAGCTATTCCCGACGCGATGCGATATCGCTATCGGCGATCGGGGATTCCAAACGAAACCAATGTAATAACTTAGTATTTCCCCGATGTCTGATTGTGTAAAGGGTAAAAGAGCAGTTTTCAAAGTAACAGTCATAAAGGCAGTTTAATATGATTTATTTGTAATTAAGGCCATATCCTTTGGAAAGCCGCTCATCCGCGTTCAAACCGCCAAATCGCCCAAGGCATGCTTCAAATAAATCATTCGGCCATTAATCGAAGTGACTGGTATTAATGAGATTGACAGGCCATAACGACCATTTAATGAGAATAGCAGGCTTGGGATCTATCTATGGATTTGATCCTAAGGCCGCCTTAAGTCGATTGATCGCTATGAATGCATCTAGATATATATATTTCATTCTGTTCAATTTATGTTATTGTTGTCTGTGTTACGCCTATCTTTCGCTCTGTGCAGGATTCTTCCATAGAGACAGAATTAAGTGGGATGGGAAAGAAATCCAAGAAGACTACAATGCCTATTGCTCCGGCATCCGCAGGGCAAGTTGTCGTTGATCCAAGTGGAAAGAACAAATGGCTTATATCAGATACAACATGCTTAGGACTTACCAGGACCACTTGGCAAGGGACTTATAATTTGATTGAAGCAGAAGGGCCAAAGGTGACCGGAATAGAAATTTCATGTGATAATACCAGCAAATCTGATGCCAATTTAAAAGACTTGGCCGACTCCTTTCTACACAGAATAATGGTCCGGGAGAAAATTCTTCCTTACACGGATGTGGTAAGGTGGGAAATCCAAGAGCTCCCAATTATCAACAGATTGTTTAGCACTGCGGACGGGAGGATTTTCGGTTCTTTTCGAGCCGAAGATCTAAGGCTAATGTATCACATACCGGTAGAAGAGAAGAAATATAATGCTGCATTTATGGAGAAATTTCG
Organism: Pinus taeda; assembly: GCA_000404065.3. NCBI lineage: Eukaryota > Viridiplantae > Streptophyta > Pinopsida > Pinales > Pinaceae > Pinus > Pinus taeda. The sequence goes on along the minus strand of APFE030495969.1, from coordinate 3,240 downwards.
AGCAGAGAACGAGACCAAGTCTAAACCAATTCGAGGATGGAGACAGAATCCAGCAAAACACAAGCATGAATCCTCGGGTAAGTACTCAGTTGACTCCCTGTGTTCTCCTTACTGTTATGCTGGAATTATGATGTGTAGGCTATGGGGATTGCATGACTCTGCCAATTTTACCATAGAAATGGTTCCCCTAATGGAGGCAGCATGTAGTGGAGAAATTATGGATTGGGCGGTCATATTATCTGACAAGTTAGCCAAAGCCATCCTCGATTTCAGGTCTGACTATCGTGTCACAGAGAGGGTTATTCCGCCATTTTATTACAGTGCCTATGTAATGGATGTGTTGTGTTTTAATTCTGAGTTTCCTGTGCTGGGATGGAGGTGGACATCGCAAGACCCCACACCCATTCACATATATTATCAAAAACTATGGAAGACTAGTTATAAGCACGACCTATACCAAATCTGCAACGGTTTTATGTTGTGAATTCATTATTCCATTTTTAATAAGCCTGTCCCGAAGATTTCTGAGCAAGCAAGGGTAGATTTGACTGCAGTAGAAAGTTGGTTTGGGGAGGAGAAATTCACCTACATCAGATTTTTTGGCAGTCAGGCCAGGCCACCTGTGCTACCACTTTACATCCCCGATAAGCTACTTGCCAAGGAAGTAGCTTATCAAATCAGTGCTAAAGGGGTTACTCAGACCCTGAAAAGAGCTAAAAAACATGTTTGGCCCTCTTTTCCATTATGAATTGGAATTTATACCCTGCATGACATCAAGCATGCAGAGAAGGAAGCTGGGAAAATGAATTTGCTCACTCTGGCTACTCTGCCAAGCAGCAGTATGATCCAAGGAAGATCGCTTACAATGCGCTCGACCATGCCAAATTGGCCAAGGTTGAGCACAAGGAAGACAAGTTCGAGGATTTGTTTGCATCGGCCGAATCGCTGTATCAAGTCAAGTCGCTTGCCAAAAATGTGTATAATGATGAAGGGCTAGTCAAATTTAACAGAATTAGAGAACAGAGGTTGCAAACTCTGCCTCTAGACATGTTAGAGACTGTTCCAACAACAACCAGGTCAAGCGAGTCTGAGCAGCGAGATAATATGCCACCTCCTACTACATCAAAGCAGCAGGAGGAAGCACATAGCCAGAGGTAGGAGGTGACCCAGGAAAATGTGCAGCGAAAAGAAGAAACCCAGGCGAAGACCCAAGAAGAGAGCAGCTCTAAGAATAATAATGATATATTAGTTGATCCAAATTTTCTCCAGCAATGGAAGCAATTCAGTACAATTATCGATAACCTAGAGTGCTCGAAAGATGATGAGGTTTCTAAAGAAGGTGATACACAGGAAGCGACATCGAAACCGGTTTCGGGCGAAACCAAGTGGCCTACCCAAAACAAAAGAACCAGAGATAATTCCTAAAGATCCAACAGGAGAGATCGTTTTGCAAATTGAAGAGATCCCCCCTTTAGATGTATTTTATAGCCCTAAGCATAAAGCTGTTGTAAAGCGACAAAGGAAAAGGAGAAGAGCTGATCAACCTTCCCTATTCCCTGAGTTAACAGTAACGGGCAATGTTGTATGGAAAGAGGAATTCGACCCCTCCGATGACTTAACCAACAATTCGCTGGAGCATATTCAGCTGCAACCATTGATAAATCATCGGAGGTAAGTAGTTTATTGAAGACCAAGGATCAAGACATCTCTTCGCTACAGGAGAGACTATCAGAAGTTCAGCAGAAGGCAGAGCAGGCGGAGAAAGAATTGCTAGTGCAGCAACAAAACAATAATCAGCTGACCAAGCAATTACAAGAGCAAAAGCAGAGAATTGATGAAGGCACAATCCAAAGGCAAAAGGAGCTATCGGCGGCACTGGAGCAGTTAAGAATATCAAATGAGTGAACAATGAAAGCAAAAGATGAGAAAATCGCTCAATTGACCACTCAAATTGAGTAAATGAAAAAGCTCCCTCAGATAGATGAATTCAAAGTAGAAGCGCTCCAGTTAAATAGGGCATTGATTAATCAGGTTAAGCTACTATGTCAATAGATTACACAAGCAGAACCATTGTGCGAGTTGGTAGCATCCATAAGCGAAAAGGTAGAAAAAGTAAGGACCGATTTGGATCAGGCCGAAGAAACACTGACAAACTTTATAGAATGGCAGGATTCCAATATAGGTCGGGCAACTAATCTACCGAGAATTCTGGAATCGCACAAAGAGATATTATTCACAGAATGGCAATCGCAACTAATGAAGGCAGAAAGAGCAATTTCTAGATGCAAAACAATCAGTGGAAATTTGGTTAAATTAGTAAATAATACACTTTATTTATCTAATATAATTTCCCAATGCACTCCAGGTCAATTAACAGCAGCAAATATGTTGGATCACTCATGCTACTCGGAGCTGGAGAAGAACGCAAGATTGATCGCTGGAATCAACAGTTTGACATGGGATGCTTATTGGTTCTTCTTAATCAAGCCATACAACCAAAGAGCCGCCTTGAAGTGCCTAACAGATGTTGTCGGGTATATTATACCCGACATTCAGGATGCCACCTTCGCCGCCCAATTCAGTTTGCGCCTCAACAAACCGCCAGAAGTGGAACCAATGCTTGCGACAAGCCAACTTAGGTTTAAGGGCAAACAACCTGAGGCATGACTCACTTCGCCAACTACCAGATCGCCCCTGAGAGATAGACCGAATTCACTGATACCAATTTAATAGGATTTTGTTTCATAGCTTTTTTTAGCTTAGTCGTATTTATAGGCCCTTTCATGCATTTAGAAAGGGTCGTAAAGTTTTGTATATGACTTAAACCCTGAAGTTGCACTATTGTACTTCAGGGATATTCTTTTATGAAACTCGACCAATTATTCCGAATTTAATGAGGAAGGTTTTTATGCAAATGTGCACTACTGTCATTGTTTGAAAGAATTTCTGTGTTGAAGAAGGAATCTTGAATAGCGATTGATATTTCAGATTGATCTACAGCTCACATGGTACTATTATCTGCGTCTGTACTCATTTTTGTTATATTAATTGTTGTTTGGATCACTCTTGCTATTGTCGCTTATATATATATGTGCTTTTCACAACATTCTTTATGCATTCCACTATTGGTTGTTTATCGCATGCTTCTCTTTCAACCATGTATATGTATCGATGATATAAACAGTGAATGCAGTAATTTGTATTTATCACTTCATTGTGACTATTCATATGAAGTAATCT
>APFE030495965.1:546801-580325 GCA_000404065.3 Pinus taeda | reverse complement strand
CCAGAGAATGAAACAACTGGAAGTGGACCACATAAATCACTATGCACAAGCTATAAAGGGGTTGAGGCATGCCAAGAGGCACGTTTTTCAAAACTATCCCGATGATGTTTTCCGAGCACACATTCGGAACAAACGCCATCTCTACAAGATACCATAGGAAGACCTGCCACCATATTTTCCTTACATAGATTTTGGAGAGAGGAGTTGATAACCCAAAATTGTTAAACTTGTACAACCTTGTAGAATCATCAGCAATGCCAGTAGCTAAAATCTGTCTAGGATCTCTTAAGTCCTTAATTATAACATCGTGAGGTGAAAATTCAACGAACTTACCTTCACCTGAATGAGTTATCTGATATACAGATAGAAGGTTGCAGGATAACGTTGGAACACATAATACATCATTAAATTGACCATTGTCTAGATGAACAGTTCCAGTCCCTACAACACTAAGAGATCTATAATCACCAACATATATATTTTTGGTGTTACAATCATTCAAAGAAGAAAACATGGCTGTGTTTTTGGCCATGTGATAAGCAGCTCCAAAATCAATGAGCCACTCATGAGAATGAAAAAAAAAAGATACATTTAGTGCATAACCAGACCAAGATGTTTGTAACCACATGTTCAAAGTGTTATTCCTGAAGATGAAGTTGAAGTTGAAGAGTGCTCCAAATGGATGTTATGCTTCTTCATTACTAGTTCCAAGAATTCCATCTTTTTAAAGCATTTGGATTCTAAGTGTCCATCACGATTACAAAAGTTGCAATGTTTATCAGTCTTCTTCCCTTTCTTTTTATTTGCCATATCATTTTGTTGAATTGATTTTTCCTTTTGAGATTGAAATTGCTTAGGACCCTTTGTTTGGTTTAGGACCATTCTTTTTAGGATGCTGCTTCTTAGGATTCTTTGAATTTGGTTGTTGTTGGGCTGCTAAGGGTTTCTTAGAAGAGTTTTCAATATTAAGAAGACCAAGATGTAAGAGTTTCTCTTGTTCTCTTATTAAAGAATCACAAAAGGCATCAAAAGAGGGGGACTTGTAGCCTTGTCCTTGAGAAAAAAAGGCTTCTCTTGTAGAATGGAAGGTGGAAACAAACACAGAATAGGTTGGTCCCAACTTAGTAAGAATTGAATAGATAAAGCTACCATCTTCTTTCTTAACCTTAACATCTTCCAAAAGAAGTCCAAGAGTCTTGAACTTGAACAAAAAATCTTTAATGGAAGAAAAATTATTGGGGTCCAACGTAAGCAACTCATTTTCGAGTTGATGGGATTTAATTTCATGTTTAATTCCAAAAATTTTATTTAGTTATTTCATTGCTTCATTAGGGGTATCAAGTTCTGCGATAAGGAATCGAAGGTATGGAGAAAGAGACATCCCTATCAACCCACGTGCTTGATCTTGCATATTTTCCGATTTGGCTTGCTTATCTTCATCTTTAGGTTTAGACTCTTGGCCTGATGCTATTCTATAAAGACCTTTACTTCTAAGTAAATCCTCCATGTAGGACACCCATTGGAAGTAGTTGGTGTTGTCAAGAATAACTTGGCATGGACTTTCCATTTTAACAGAAACTGAAGTTGTAGATGTTTGAACTAAGTGTTCCAATGGAAAGATCTCGAAAAATTAGGGCGATTCAAAAAAACGGCTATGAAAACAGCTTCCAATTGAAGAAGTTATGGCTTTTTGAAAAAAATTGTTGAAGACGCCGACGAAGTACGTGAATGTGAGGAAGTGAATAATAATGTTATATTTCAAAAAAAAAAAAAACTTTTCCAAACTTAATCTAATTAGCTCACTTTAAAAAAATAAAAAATAAGTGACCCACTTTTAAAAATAAGTAAAAGTCACTTTTACAATAGTACTTTATGAGCTACCCAATAAATTGTAACTTAAATAAAAGATAAAGAGACTTTAGAATTATAAGTGACTCGCTTTTTATAATGGGTGAGAACACTTTTACATAAAGTAACTTTAAAACATAAGCTACATGTGTTTTGAAAAAGTATCTCAACAAAAAGAAAGACTTGAACTCAAGACCTCTATTCTCATAAAATAACTTTGGACCAAGTGACCTATTTTAAAAGGTTAGTAATTTTTTGAAAAGAGGAAGGAGGTTTTTTTTTAGTCACTAAAGTTTTGGAGTGCGTGCTTACTTTAGAAAACCTTTTTTTGCCTACAAAACAAAAAACCACACAACCCAAAACGAACATGCAAAAAAACCAAACCTTACGGGTTAATGTTAGATTTCATCGGAAACTAAATATTTTTCTCAACGTTTCTGATTTTCCGATATCACACTAAGGTGCGGCAAAAAAGAGCATACACATGAGAAAAATCTTACCTTTCTATTTCTAATCCGAAATCGCACAGAGTCGCAGGGCAAAAAGCATACGCATAAATGAAAGGTATGGATCCGCTAATAAAAAACAGAGAGATAAATAAATCGAAATAAACAGAAAGATAAATAACTAAAACTGCAAATAAAGATTGTATACCTCCAGATCTTAAAATGACGTAGCTAGGGCTACCAGAAACCTTTTTGCGTGAAACGAAAAGGGTTCCTCACTAGAAAAGATGCTCCTAACACAATAGAGCAGTCCTCTCGAACCGAAAGCAATCAGAAACAATGGATCTAGGAAACGGCACTTGGATGCAATTGTACCGGCTTCGGATTTGGATCACCAATGGATGCGGCCCTCAAATAAAACACCAAAGGACACCGTTCACAAACAGATCAGAGATCAATACCCCAATAGTATTCTTGTCGTGGTCAAAACCCTCAAAGAGGGAAACAGTCTCCGGCCTATGCCCAAGGCAACCACTTAAAGCAATTTATTACTGTAAAAGAAAGAAAATTTACATAGGCTTCTCTCATGAACGATCACCTTATAAATGACCCTCCATGCTCTTTAAATAGAGATCATGGACCAATCGGGTGTTAAGCAATGGATCAAGTGTCGGTAATATCGAAGAGAGAATGAACCGTCAGATCACTTCATGTCTAGAACATATCGTGACCGTCGGATTGTAAGTTACAAAAGTTCATAGTAAAGAAACACACCTTACCTAATTCTACACTAGACCAAGTTATACTTAACTATTTCCTATGTGTCGGAATATCCTAACAAATTCTGCCTAATCCTGGTCAACATACTTGACATAGGGAGAATGTTTGTCCCTGTTGCTATCATATCAACACTCTTGACCATTTTCACTAATCTTGGTCAACCTAACCAAAGGAGAATGATTGTCCTTGATGCTGCAATTTCATCATTCCCTCTTGCTGAGAGAGACATAATCAATCCAAGCTTGTCTTCAAAGTATACAGACTTCACCATGGAACAAGGCCTTGTCAGCAATCTACTTAACTGAGGAATAGCACTGAAGCCACACACCGCTTCCTTCTTTTTGGGAGAATCTTCTAGCCTTATGTTGCCATCTGTTGCACGCTAGATCTTATAGATCCATTTAGAAGTCGTTATTGACTTCCCTTTGACACAATCAAGGTATACTTCAAATTTTTTGATCTACCTACTCCATCCGAGCTCAGATCTCATCTAGTACAATATCTCTCAAAACAAATCATCAATTCTAAGAGAGTCCTCTTGTCACAAGTTTTGCTTTCTTCTTCCATTACTTCCATCTACTGCCAGAGCCTTGGCAGCCTTCGCTATGGACCTGCAATCCTCACTAGGAGGCCATGGAAGAACAATTAGAACCCAACAAAAGAAACAAAGACAAGAGGCTAACTAATAGTAAAATAATAACAATATAATAATCAAGGAAGAGAGATATAAAGTACTTATCCTTTTTAGGATTATAGGGAAATGTCAGCTCCCTCTTGATCTTGGCCTCCTTGCATCCATCTTGTAAATTTATCAACCTCGTCCTCATCATTAGCATGATGTCACTCCTTCCTTACATGAGTTAGGGTTTCTTCTTCTAGCAGAATCGTCATCTAGGGCTTTTGTCCATAAACCCTAGGTCTCTATGTAGGTCTCATAGCACAAGAGTTGTGGCTCTTCTTTTCAGCTCCTTTCTTGGAGCAAATCACACTGATCAAAACTCTGCCATATACTTTGCTCAGATATTTTCACAATAGTACAATATACGGTATTAGTTTTTCTTAGACTTTAGATCTGTGCTCCCTCAACACATACTAAGAAGTATACTTCTTGAAATTTGGCTTGCATGCTGTTGTATCTTCATGATTGAGAGGTAGTAACTTTGTAGCAATTTTCCACAATACACAAGTACTTCAATGCATACCAATCAAGGCAATCAAATAATCTTCAAAAGGTCCTTCACAAATATAGAAGATACTTCACCCTTATGAAATTTGTCATACTAATCAGAAACTCTTTGTTCTGTATTACTGCTAACGGGCTTCATATGAATAGTCTTTTAAACTGAGCTTTTATCTAGAGCTTTTGAATCAATGCTGCATATTCCTTAATGAGATCAGACTCTTCAAAAATTATATCATGAGATTGTATGCCAATACACTGTACTATTCTTGGAATCACATTGTATGATATCAAAGCCAGCTATCTGATTTTCATCACAGTCAAGCATAATGATTCATTCATATTGTTTTTGTAAATCAAACAAAATATTTGATACCTACCGATTTGCTCACTTTACACTGATTCACAATTCACTAGCTTATTGTTGTACTGAGAGTCACTTCACATGTACTCTTCACTTGCTTATGCATACTATGCCTTGAGCTTGACAGCAGATTTTAAGGTTTCTCCATCGCACAGACGGATTCAATATTCATTTTGACTCATCAGGTCAGCTCATTACATACTTGCTGCCATTACACATGTTACACATCTTGCCGTCATCATTCAGACTTAATATTCCTTGCTCAGATTATTACTCACATTGACCATTGCATATCATTACACTATTGATCAGGTCTGCCTTACAACCATATCATCGTACCAGAGATCAGCTTTCGTGTTGTCCTTGCGCCACATTGGAGATCATACTCAAATTCATTGCCCTCTGGTAATTACATGGATCACCACACAAGCCATCACTCAATTCCTTTCTCAGCTTGATAAGCTTCAACAAAACGCAAATCCATGTTTTGCTATAAGCTTGAGACTTCTCAGCCTCTGAGCTTACCATACTGAGACTTTTCAGTCCTTAGGGCTTAAGGTCATTTTGGGCTAAACCAAGCAGCTTAGCCTTTTCAAAAGTCACCGTAACAGAAGAACAATTTGTCCTTCAGATCTGAAATTATTCCTTTTTGGCCCACTCTAACAGACCCATAAAATGTGTATACTATATTTCAATTGAGATCATTGTCACAGTTATGTTATTGGACAGATGCACTAGGTGTAGGCTACGCACTTTTTAAGGTAAATAGAAAGCCCGTGTTCATTACCATCAATGCATTGCAAAGTATTGCAGTTAAGTGCAATCATAGTTTCACATAAACTCAGCAAATTCAATTTCATTCTCATCACTTGTACAACTGATGAGGATCGCTTTTAAACCTTAGGCTTTTCAGCTTGTGTAATCATCCTACAGCTCACTCAGATGTTGACCCTAAGGCCTTTCAGCCTTCTGCAATCATCCCTAAGGAAATCTCACATCACTTTGATCTTCCTGAGATCACTTGGTCCTTCTGAGATTAAACTAGGTCTTGACCTTACCCCAAAGATCTATTTGCAACCTCGTGAGGAACTAGAGCACGGATTGCACAGTACTTTGGTGGCATCTTTTCTTAAACTCGTCTTGAACAGAGCCCTAACTTGGCTTCCTTTTGACCTTACACCTTTTAAGCCTGCTCTTCAACCATAGCTCTGATACCATGTTGATTTTTTGTAGTCTTCTTAACTGATAATTACTTCTAATGATATTCATTTAAGTTCGCTTGTATCCACGTTTATCATCAACCAACTACATAGAAGATCATCAACACTAGAACAAGAATGACAGTAGGATCATAAAGAGACAGCCAAACAAGAAACACAAGCATTTTACCCTAGGAAAACCCACACGGGGGAAACCTTTTCCTTAGAGAAATTATCCAGCTCAACAGAGATACATCTAGTTCTTCAAATCAAGCATAAAGCAATGTTGCGAACATCGACATTGGGATAAAATCGACAAGGGTCCGGAAAACCAAAAAATCATAAAAATTGGGAAAATATCGGTAAAAATCGACAAACTTTGGCAAAATCAAGATACCATCAAAATATCGGTAAAAATCAGCAAACATCGGCTAGGCCAAAAAAATCGTGATTTCAAGATAAAATCGGGATGTTATCAAGATGTTCGCAACACTGACATAAAGTCAAAATGACTAGTAACATGGCCTTGGTCACACTTGGTCAAAACTGCTTACAGGTAGCCTTTAGACAATTGAGGTCTATCTGCCCAAAATTTCGTCCTCTTGACCAGAGATTCGATTTGCTCAAACTTTCAACATTCTGCCCAAGAATAGATCTGCCTCGGAGCTCAGTCTTCCTCAGAGAATGGGACTCAGTCTGCCTCAGAGCTCACAAGAACAGAAGTGTAATCCATGAATTGTGTGTTGAGGAGGAGGACGAATGGCATATTTATAGTGTTGATGAGGCCAAATGGTTGTGACCCTTCAAGAAGTCAACTTGATCTTATGGAGGGCCGGCCTATCTTTTTGGGGGCAAAAATAATTTAAATTTGAAAATTCATTTTTTCCCTCTCTTTGATGCCAACATGAAGAACGTGTCTTGCATATATCATTATTTACATTTCAAGGGCTAAAGTAAAATCACATGATGAACATGTCTTACATAATTTAAGGGCCAAAATATTAATTATGAAGACCCACCATGGCTACAAATTTCAACAATTCATCATATTATTCTTGGATACATGGGAGATTAGATGGTTCGATTGGCCTTTACTTCCTTCTTGTCATGAGTTTCCAAGTCCTGCAAATCTGTAGGCAAAGTCACAATGTCCTTCACAATATCCCAGAAAGCATTCTCTTTTAATAAGAGTAACCCTGACTTTCCATTATATTCGAGGCACCATCCAATATATCTTCAAACCAAGGGCCTACTATCACCGTCTTAGAGATCTGTTGCACAAAATCCCAAATCAAAAAATAAAAAATTGAAATTTTCTTATTGCGGGTCCTTCTTCCAAGCAATAGATTTACTGAAGAAAATCCCTGAGAATCTCAATCAAAGAGAAAGGCTCTGGTACCACGTAAGAATTTCAAGCCCTAGGTGACAAGTGTCCTTATGATCTCAATCAAACAAATAGATTGATAAATTTTATTGATGTTGAAATTAAATTTCAAACCATAACATCAATCACACAATAGCTAAAAATGAATAGCAGATGCATAAAAATTAATCTCACACACATATAGATAATTACTCTTTAAAACCAGTTTTTCATTGCTTTGAAAAACTTACAAGGAAGCCTCCACACGCTGCCCAAAAAACAGAGCTGCACAATTACCAAAATCATCCTAAATTTGAGCTTCTACAAGCTGTTAGAGAGGTACAGCCACTGAAATAAACAATAACAGCCATTCTTTGCAGTACGGGGTGTACAGTTGCTATACAACATTGCTGTTCAAAATCTGGATGAGTATACAGATGTCCATACAAGACTACACTCTATCGGAAACAACTTTCCTTGCTGCCCGCTTTCTCTCTCTCTCTGTGTTCAACTTGCTCAACTGCTTGAGTGAGACAGCCTCTACCTTGCCCTATCTTTAGAATCTATATTTAAGATTTCTCCTAGTCTAAGTCATGCATGAGATACAATTTTAGAATCAATTTTCACTTTTTGTTGAAGTGAATTACAAAGTAAAAATTACTTTTCCAAAGATCGAATTACTATTTGGAAAAAATAACTTTTTCAAAAATATGTTGAGCTACTTCTCGCATGTTCACATGGAACAAGTGCGAAAATACTTGTCCAAGCTATAACTCTCTCAACATGCCAGACTACAAGGATAGCTATCTCAAGATAGCAAGTGGTAAGCAAAAGACCAAATCTAGAAGGATATTTCACATCTAATAAATAAGAGATCAGGGGACATCATCATTAAAAGATGAGTCACGAGATATTGACGACCAAAGGGACCAACAATTGGCACTCAACCACTGATCAAACCAGATGTTTTGTCAAGTTAACTGATGAATTGATAAACCAATAGACTGAAATGTGTCTGGTTCAACAGAGGCCATTATTGGGTAGTTAAACTGTCACTCAATATAAAATATGGTTATACTCCAAGAAAAGGGTTCAAAAGTAAAGATAGGGAGTAGAGATCTAGAAGCTGCAAGTTGAACAGGAAAGAACTCTAGGAGTCCTGCTCTGCAAATATGATATTTCCTCTAAAAAGACTAGAAATCAGTATTGAGGGAATACAAGATCTATAAATATAAACATTATTCAATAATAGGATGAATTGCAGTTTTTCCTATTCTGTGTAAGACTCCCAACTCGATATCTTTTTCACTAGCTCAATTTCTAAATGTTTGTGTGTACCTGCTTTTCACGTAAAAAAGACAAACACTCAGCTGCTTTCCAATAGTCATAAAGCAACAGCAGAATCCATGTTCAATATCAAGAGCTGGATCCCGTTTCTGTAGCATTATAAGTCAATTACTTTAGGTTTTCAGTGGAGAATACCCTAGGTTACTCGATACTTTACATGGAAGTAATGACAATCAGATAGTTCACAAATGTGCAATAAATCACTCCATTCTCATAAAAAATCATCACTGAGGATACATAATTTACTATGTGGTCCTTTTAGTTTTAAGTTCTTATCACCATCATTTGGGTCAGCACGGTGTACAGTCGAATAAATTAGGATTGGACATTGATTCATTTTTCAAATATGTTATTTAGCTTATCTAACATATCGTAGGAAAGTAATCTTTATTTTTGGTTACAAAAAAAATTCTATTTGCAACACATTCACCACTGAGTGCATATTATTAACACCAAAATCAACTCTCTGACAAGCGTATGTTGTTCAATAAGATAACTTTGGTTCAAGCTTTAAAACTTTATGACAATGAGTTTTTTCCCAAAGAAAACCTCACAGGATACCCTGCACTCCCCTGTAATGAACCTGTGATTTATGGCCTTCCCCCATCAGCAATATGCCTTAGGTGGGTGGTTCAACTAATTGGGCTAACCCTTGGGACTTTTATGAACCTGTGATTTATGGCCTTCCCCCATCAGCAATATGCCTTAGGCGGGTGTGGTTCAACTAACTGGGCTAACCCTTGGGACGCAATCCAACAAGTGCCAAACATGCATTGCATCTTAAGCCACCAACAAATGTCTTACATTGGCAATAAAAAAGTTGACTCCACGAACTAATAACAGAACTCATAAAGATTACATCAAAAGGCCATGGATTTTAATAAGTTGTGTCAAATTTACCGCTAATAGAGTTGCCTGTCAAGTATTGGTCTGAAGCTGCAAAGTGAAAGCTGTTAGTATCGGGCATCAACACACATACTCACAAATGCACAACGCACAAGATAACAACAAAAAACAAGGGTTTACAACATGTGAACAATCTGCGCTAAAGAAAAAATAGGACCATGCAGCCAACTCTAGTGACAACAACTGAAACAGTTTGATTCAAAGCAGCAGCAAACGAAAATTAGAACTGATGCACTGATCTAAACCATGGAACAAAAAGGGTTAGCTTGATGGTTAATGGAGACATAACAGCCACAAGGTTAATCTCAGTACATCAAGCACCATATATATTGCAAAAAATCAACAGCAGCATGTACCATCATAGAGAGAATTTGGGCCTGGAAATGAAGTCAGTAGAATAAGAACTGGCTCACATAGCCTGCATTGCAAAAGCAAGCAATGGGCCATATAGACAATATCCAAGTTCTGCAACAAAAACATGGTTGAAGACCCAAAACATGTACCACTGGAACGCCCAGTTTGCAAAAATATTCACAACAACTACAAGTTAATCAAGAGCCACCATTCACTGTGGGTTGTAGTCTAGTGGTAAGTGGAACGATTACTACTGTGATGACCCAGGTTCAAAACCCAGCAGACGTGCCCCACACCAATTAATAAACTGTGTTGAAGCAGTAAAGGGACGGATTTGCGGGCGTTTGCACAATTATAGTACATGGGACGGACCTTTTTTAGTCCCTCCCCCTCTAAGCAAAGGGCAGAGTTCACTAAGTGGTAAACAAAATAAACTAAAATCACTGCAACATCTAATGTCAACAGAACATCTCCTTGAATTGGGTATTTAAGGACAGAGACCAATCCAACTCTATGGTCCCACCTACAGAGCTCATTTTTTTATGACACCATTTTATTTTTTTGGGCAAGGGGACGGAAGTGCAGGATGTGTGCAAGGAAGACGGGACTCAATTAGCTACAATGAGCTCACCGTAGCCCCATTTTAAAGTTTAGTTTCTTTTAGGTATAGGCGAATGGGATCTGAACATACTACAGAGCTCGGCTGACTATAGTTTTGATTAGTCTAGACCATGATGCGCAGTGATAGGTATGATTAACCATGCTTTAGTCTAATAATTAACACAGACATATGATACCTGAAATATTTGACTCGCCATGATGAGCAGCAATAAGTATGATTAATCATGCTTTTGTCTACTAATGAATACAGACATCTGATACATGAAATATTTGACTCACCCTCGGGCTGATCTTTGTCTGAAAATTCCTTTTCCAGTGCCCGGTCGATGATCTCTGCAAAACTGTCCTCCTTTGAAACTGCAAGACTCGACCCATTTGACGAAATCCCCTCAAAACTCGACCCATTCGACGAAATCCCGTCAGATTTATCCCGGATCGCTTGAACCCCAATGCTGTAAAACCCAATGGCAAAAACAAGGAACAGATTTCGAATCCTGTACGGTTTTCTACATCCCAGAAAGCAACGTGAACGATTCTCAGCCCTCATTTTCAACTTACGGATCTAGGGGGCTATGCAGATCGATTATAATTAATCCCCTCACAACCATTAAAGGTCTTTGCTGGAGAGGATGGGAGCAGAGTCTGAGGGCGCATTGTTGTTACCGTTGGACGAAGAGATTATCATTCACGACAAAAGCAAATAACAAACCTACATTCCACGCTACCGGCATGCACCCTCATATGATATCAAAACTTTGAAATGAATGAAAATTCTCAACTGAAAGAGATGATGGAGAGGATTCAGGTGACAGTATCTCCGGTCGATCGTGGCAGACTCTCCATACAAAGACTATATCCTCGCCATCTATAGATTGGCCGCTCGGCTTGTCTATTTAGAGAGGTGGGAATTTATAAATTTCCCAGTGTAGTTGATGAATGAGATGTACATGTTCAATATTGTTACATGCTAAAGTTAAAAACAGATTAATGTTAATTGTGAAAGGTAAAGGCAAAAACAGATTAATGTTAATTGTGAAAGTGACAATAATGATAAAATATTAAGTTTTGATTTTTAGATATTATTTAAATTGAAATTATTTGTTAAATTGAAATTATATCTAAATTTTTTATAACTGGTTAACAGTCTGTTTTCTTAAATACTATAAGAAAATGAGTTAAATTAAATAATTTGTTTGGAAAATAAATTAATTGACCAAAAATTTCTTTTATGTGGTTTTTACCAAAAGACTTTACTTAATTAATTTTTTATCAGGTATAAAAAGTCGTTTTTTTCTTTGAAAAAAAAGGCGCTTATGGAATACTATACATAAATGATTTATTTTTAAAATAAATTATTAAAAATCCTTAAATAATTTTAATTTATTTTTAAAATAAATTAATAAATATTAAAAATATGTATTATTATTTTAAATAAATTATTAAAAATTAAATATACTCAAATGGGTGGTGAAGTAGGGTTATTTATGGTTTCACAAAAAAAAGTTTTCAGCCTCATGGATTTGGGAAGATGACAATAATGAACATAACTTATGGCTCACTAGAAGCACAAAAGATTTACTTTTTACATGGTTATAAAAAGTCGTTTTTTCTTTGGCAAAAAAAATAACAGAGCGACGACTTACTAATTCATATGTAATACTATACAGAAATAATTTATTTTTAAAATAAAATTTAATTAAATAATTAAACAATAACTTCAAGATGGGGTGGTAGAAGTAAGGGTTATTTATGGTTTCATGAAAAAAAGTCTTAAAGCACTCATGGATTTGGGAAAGATGACAAATAATCAACATAAACTTATGGCTCACTACAAGGCATCCTCCTAGCCAAAGAAAATTAGGTTCTCTCTCATTGTGTTCACAGATTCTCTTAGTATCATTCACAAGATTAAAGATTGATCTCCAAAAGCTAAGTTTTTGAATAATCTTTTAAAATTTGTCAAAAAGGCAACAAAATATATCTCTATTCTATTATGAGTTATAAGATGGATGTGGCAATTTGAGATGCAATTTGAAATTTGGTGAATTTATAGTTAATGGCTAATTTGACCATGTATTTTGAAATTTGGTGAATTTATAGTTAATGGCTAATTTGACCATGCATTTTGAAATTTGGTGAATTGATAGTTGATGGCTCATTTGGGCATCGTGCATTCTTTAGTAATAATTCCAATGATAAATCATGCAACATCAAATGACATTATAAAGTAGGAGTGTATATATTGTGAATTTTGATTTATTATAGGGTTTTATTATAAAGTATTCACCTCCTACTCCTTTTTGTCAGCCTTAAAAATGTGCTTAAAGAAAACAGTTTTGATTTTGAATAAGGAATATCAGTTTAAAAAATTTAGACTTATAATAATGTTTTTCTTTAATATATTTATTGTAATCAAAATGATTTTTTATTTAGTAAAAAAATCATTATTATTTTAAAAACAAACTTTAAAATAATATATTTGAAAATATTAGTATATCATGATGGTGGGCTAGTTAGGTTGGGGAATGGAAAGTGGAAAGGAATGGGGATGGAGCTTTGGAACCTGCCTGACATAGGCTAGGGTTTGTCTGCAGAAACTTTTCGCTGCACCTTCCCTCTTGCTTTCGATCAGCTCTGTCACCACCCTGTTGTCATACCCCACCGACGTCGTTCACCGCACCTTTCGTTCCCCGTTCGTAGTTTTGTTTTGTCTCCCCCCGTGACTCTATCGTGCCCCTCTCCGTCTCCCCCATCTGCTCTCAGTTACTACAGCGACAGTTTTTACAATTACAGTGGCAGCTGATGTGTAACTCTCGGCTCAGATATGGAAGTGGACATGGTAGATTACTCAGTTGACCCATTAGAGGGTGTCACCATCTGGACATCTCCCCATGCAAACACAGAAGGACTGCTCCCTTTCTGCAGTGAACTGTCAGAAGCTATCACGCCCTTGCCCTCGCTCTCGGGGCCCTCATGTTCGGTTGTAACCCTTCCAGAGACCACCCCCTCCTGGCCATTTTCTGTTACCCCTCCCCGGTCACCATCCTCCCTACATTTTAAGACCCATTGTATAAGCCCTGACCTTGTTGATACCTCCTCGGGTTGTCCATCATTTCCTCCATCTATCGGATCTCATTTCCCTTCATATTCTCCCCTCGGAAAACCCTCAATCACCACACAAGATATCCCTCTCGTGGCTCCGTTATCATCTCCCCTCTTTGGCAGCATTACAGGCATTCCACCTCTCTTGGATGCTTTCCCCTCTGGGCCTTGTCTGAACCCTGCAAACCCTCAACCAAACCCTCCTCTCAGCGGAACTCCAGAGGACACCACTGATGCGGGCCACAGACCAGGCAAAAACACAAAAGTGCGTCAAATCGAGAGCACAAGATGTTATAATTCGTTTGGGGGAAGATATTCAGTGGGGAGATACCATGGCTACAGTTGATCGTGTCTTGGTTGGTAGGGTTCGGGGAAGGAGCTACATTGCAGCATGGCTTAAGCAATGGACGGTAGAAGTCCGGTGGCAACATTTGGCTGAGCTACATTTCGTACAAACCTTTTTCCGTGGGTGGTTCGCGCTGAGATTCACGAGAGCTAAGCACACAAATTGGGTTTTGTCTTCTTTCTGGCACATCAAACAGGCCCGTGTACTCCTGCGTCGATGGAACCCTCTTTTCGACCCTAAAAGGGAGCAATTAGGAGTTGGGCCTCTATGGGTCCGTCTTCCAGGTTTGCCTCTTCATTTCTGGTTTGAGGACATCTTCAGGCATATAGGTAACTCCCTGGGCACGTATCTGGAGCATGACAAATCGTACCTCTCCACTAGCATCATGACATACGCAAGGATATTGGTCCACCTAGATACCAGGGAAGGACTACAGGAACATATCACATTTCTTTGGAGGAATTTCTCATGGACGTAAATCCTTGATTACGAGGGGGTCCCTTTTCGATGCAGAAGGTGCCACAAGGTGGGTCACCTATTCAAGGATTGCCCCCTGAATGGTAAGGCAAGAGCAGGGGGAAAAGGAAAGGCAATCCCTACAAAGGATTCTCAGGCACCTGTAAATCAAACCTCTTCTGAAGCAGCAACGACCCACATTGCCAGCAGTAGATACACCAGTCAAGGAAACTCCGAAGAAGCGCGGCAAAGCACCATATTGGCCTCTCTTTCCTCCTCTAACCAGGGCAAGGGCGGCTACGGAGGCTGCACTATTTTTGGGTATGTCCTCTTCTAAAACTTGCTCTGTTCATCTCTCTATTTCATCTGATAGCATGGCTTTATCTTCGGTGAACCACCAGGTCTCTGCTTTCATGCCCCTACCCCCCATTACTTTGGTGCTTCCCGCACCCCCCCCATTTTTTCTTGCACCCCTCCATCCATCCCGGAGGTGACCCTTTCCATATCCCATGACTCTGCACATGGGCTTCTATCCCCAGATACCCGCTTCGATCCCAGGCCCAATCACAGGCTCCTGACTCCATTGGAATTAGACTAGTATCTCCCCCCATCCCCCCAAAGCAACCAAGAGGTAGACCTTCCTCTCTATCCAAAGCCAAGTTTCAGGCAAGGGAGGAGATTTCCTCTGGGAGATAGCACACTATCAATAGGGTTCTTAGAGCACAGAACACCATGGACTCTTCCCCTCCATGAAGCTGCTTTCATTTAACTATCGAGGGTTAGCTAGCCCTGCAAAAAAAAAAAAAAACTAGCTTTCTGCAGACTTCTTAGGACTGCAGGCTTCTAGGACTGAACTGGTCGATGTCATATTCCTTCAAGAAACTCTGGGCCTAGCTGATGCAATCGTACACCTGTTAGAATCCATGCTTCCCGGTTGGTCTTTTCAAGCCCTTGACGTCAATGGCCGCTCGAGAGGCATAGCTATGGGTTTCAATTCTCGAACCATTAAACTGTGTAACATAGGGGGAGGCATTGGACACATATGGGCGGATATCTTCTCATCTGAACTGGGCACAAACATTAAACATATTAATGTATACAGGCCATGTCAACACCATGAAGAATTTTGGGAAAAATTACTGAACTCCAATCTTTTACAAAAGGACAACATAATCCTTGGGGGGGTTTAAATTTCTCTATTGGATTCTCAGTATCATGGGAACATCATGCCCAGATTGACCCCGTATTTGCTTACTTTGAGAATATCCTGGAGAATTGCAGTCTTATTGATATTCCATCAGCAAAAATATAGCCTACTTGGAGGAATAGAAGAACTGGAGAGGACAGTCTCGCTAGAATATTAGATTGCTTTCTCATCAAGGAGGCACTGGTAAGTATGGGATATAACTATATACAGTGGGTCAGATCAGGGGGTATATCAGACCATCTGCCGATATACCTTGAAATAAGAGGCAGACTGAACAAACCAAAAGCCCCTTTCAAATTCAACTCCACTTGGTTGAGGGATGCAACCTATACCAAAATGGTAACTGAATTTTGGAAGACCCACTATCCTGCTTATGGTGGGAATATAGCTGAAGACTTTGCACTCAACCTAAAGGAGCGAAAGCAATCATCTAAAATCTGGTACACAACAAGAGAGAATAGGATGATCAAACCCTAAGGGCCACTGAAGCAGAGATTGTTGCCTTGGAAAATGAAAAGAGTTTGGGGGGTGGGGGGGGGGGGGGGGGGGGGGTTCACATCTAATGAACAAAAGGAAAATCTCACAGCCTTAATAACTAAGAGAATCAAAATCCTAAAGGATCAGGAAGAAACCTGGAGGCTGAGAAGTAGAGCAATATGGTTGCTTGAGGGAGACGATAATGCAAAATTCTTTAACAAATTTGCAAATGGTCGCAAAGTTATCAACTCCATATGGCAGCTAACAAATGAGCAGGGGAATACTGTGAATACTTTCCCGCAATTAGCATCCCTGGCTACAACCCACTTCAAGCAGATCTACGAGGCACCTCCCAATGTCACTCTTGCTGAAGTCATACGAGTAGCACAACTATTTCCTCGGT
Organism: Pinus taeda; assembly: GCA_000404065.3. Taxonomy (NCBI): domain Eukaryota; kingdom Viridiplantae; phylum Streptophyta; class Pinopsida; order Pinales; family Pinaceae; genus Pinus; species Pinus taeda. Next base: position 563,926 of record APFE030495965.1, on the reverse strand, counting down.
TTGTGGACCAGGAGACCACCATGGAGTGAACAGGGAGGTCACAATGGGGGGACTTGAGGCTACCTTGAAATGGTTCAAGCGCAACAAGACTCTAGGACCAAATGGTTGGTCGGTGGAGTTCTACACATCATTTTTCGATACTCTTGGATAAGATCTTCTTAAAGTCGTTGAAGAGTGTTGGATCAATGGAAAGATGTATGAGGCTTTCAATACCACCTTCATTTCCCTTCAAATCAAACAACCCAGCCTCCTTCGATGACTTCCATCCCATCTCTCTGTGCAACTATTTATACAAAATCATTGCCAAAATCATAGCTCATCGCCTTCATCCCATCCTATCCACACGCATATCTTCTGATCAATTTTCCTTTCTACAAGATCGACAGATCCACGAGGTTGTTGGAACCACACAAGAAGTATTACACTCTATTCAGACGAATAAGATGAAAGGTATGATCTTAAAGGTAGATCTCTCAAAAGCCTTTGATCGAGTAAGTTGGTTATACATCAGAATGCTCCTAACTCATCTAGGTTTCCCTTATGAATTTATAAAATGGATTATGTGTTGCATAACAAATATATCTTTCAATGTCCTTGTCAATGGGGCGGCATCGCCCTTCTTTCACTCTAAAAGAGGTCTCAAGCAGGGTTGCCCTTTGTCCCCGTTATTATTTTCACTCATCATGGAAGGGCTCAACAGACTTATAAAAGAAGAGCATAGCAGGGGAAGACTTAAAGGAATCAAGATCACTGACATATGCATTTTGACTCATCTTCCTTTTGTGGATGATGTTTTGATCTTCCTCAATGGTGGGATTGGGGATCTGACTATATTGCAGAACACAATCTCATTATTTCAATCAGCTACAGGCATGGTCATCAACAACACCAAATCCACCATTACAACTATTGGATGCTCCCCCCATGAGATTCAGTGTGCACTTCATAGATTCCCTTTTACCCTTTTGCAAATGGAGGAGGGCCTTAGATATCTGGGATATAAACTGAAGTCCCACGGTTACTAGATAGTAGACTAGACATGTTTAATCTCCAAGATGGAAAGAAGGCTCAACATCTAGTATCATAAGTACCTCTCCAAAGCAGGAAGACTAGTACTTATCAAAGCTGTTCTTGAAGCCACTACGGTATATTGGATGTCTCTGGCATGGATACCTAGGGGTATCCTCTCCAAATCCAAAATCTTTGTTGTAGGTTCCTCTAGAATGGCAATTAGTCAGGGAGAATATTTGCCTGGGCCAAATGTGAATCGCTTACTCTCTCAAAGAAATGGGGAGGTTGGCGGCCAAGCTTGGTTGGCAATTGATCACTTCAAATAGCCTTTGGACCATGGTGGCCTCTTCAAAATACATAGCCCCACTAAATATGATGGACTGGCTTCGACAACCACACTAGAACAAAACAGGGATATTAGTGACATGGAAAGTTGTGTTAAATTCAATGTCCATTATCCGGGGCGGACTCACCTGGAGAATTCAATCAGGCACATCAATGTACATAGGACTAGATCATTGGATCAGATGCAGTAACGCCCACAGGCTGCCCGAAGATCTTAAGCTCCATCTCAGCAATGTGGGTATCACTCATATCAACCACATCGCAAATATGCAGTGCACCACCTTCTTACAACAAGCCTGGAAAACGGCTCACAACCTGCATATCCCTCAACATTGACAACAACATTGGGCAGATTATACGGCAGCACTAATAGAATCACATATCAGAATTTTTGAAGGGGAGGATGAGATAATCTGGGGACATGCAAAAAAATGGGATATACTCCCCTAAGGAGGGATATATTTGTTTAGCTAATATTCATAGACCACAAGCTATCGAGCACTGGTCAAAAAACTTGTGGAAACTAAAAGTGCCTCCCAGGACCCAATTATTCATGTGGACAATTCTAAAAAATAAGGCTCCCACAGGTGACAATCTAATAAAGCGAGCTCAACACAGACCTTTTTGGTGTTGCTTATGCAAGAACAACATTGAATATATAGATCATCTTTTCCTCATCTGCTCGGCCACTAGGGACCTCTGGAATTCTATTTTATCAATCATCTCCACCCAGTGTAGTTGGCAGGGCTTGACAGTGATGGAAGCTTGGTCCACATGGTGGACTTCTGCAACCCTGACCAAGACTAGAAACCTTCCTCTCCTCATCTGCTGGGCAATCTGGATAGCGTGTAATAAATACATCTTTCAGGAAACCACTCCTCATTGGCCCTCCATCATTGCCCGCCTTCTGGCAAACTATCACACCATTCCTAAAGAAAAGGAAAATCCTTCCCCCAGGCACATTGTCCTTGAAACCATAAATCACACTTAACCCTAGGCTTATTTCGATGGTTCAACACAAGAAGATGGGTGTGGGGGCGGAGCCATTCTATATCTATCCGAATCCCATTACTTCCAAATCCAAATGGGCCTGGGGAGGGGCACAAACAACTTTACAAAACTCATTACTTCTAAATATCTCATTGAATTTGCTTTCGAAAAACAATGCAAAAATCTCCAAATTTTTGGGGACTCAAAAATTGCATGCAACTGGATAAACAAATCTTCCAATTGCCTGCTTATACTTTGAGACTTATACTGGATGAGACTCACAGGCTCATCACATATTTTGATTCTTTTTCATGTCGTTATATCTACAGGGAACACAACTCATCTGCCGATCAGTTATCCAAGGAAGCTGTGATCCAACCTCTTGGCACATGGCTAATCCAGAAGCAGAGGGATGGTGCACACTATCAGTACTACCACCGACCTTTCATGGATATTACAGTCTAACTGGCTCGGCAGGAGCTTGTTATTTTTGCTTATGTAAATATTATGTTTTCTTTTAAATTATCAGATGTATGTAAATGACAGTCATACTCACTCTTTGTGTAGAGTTTCTTATAAACTTTGATATGAACAATATTGAAGGCAACGCCTCCCTACTTGGAGTGCACTGTGCTATTTTGATTATTTTCTCACTTGATAGGCACTTAGCCTCACATATAGCATATGTGTTTCACATCTACAATGTATACTTTTCCTTTACTAATGAAAATTATGATTTTTCCAAGAGAAAAAAATTAGTATATCATGATAAATTTAAAATTTGTATTAAAACTATATACATATTTGCACATTGACCCCACTCCTAAGTAAAACCAGGAAAGCACGATGAGGGATTATGTTAAATTTAGTGAAGAGAATATTTGTTTAGAGTGTTATGGGGAATTATAAGGAAAGGAGTGAATAAATTAACCAATTATGAAGTTATATTTTTGTAATTTAATTATTGTACGTAATGAGAGCGAAAAGTTTGGTAATAGGTTAAGTTTATTGTTTTAGGTTAACATATTAGGTTATATTTTTAGTTTATAATTAAATTTTGTATTGGTGTGGATTTAAATATTTTTTTGGTTAAAAATGTAAAAATTGCAACAATTTAATATAGTAAATGGATTATAAATGTATTGTGTTTTGTTACACATTTTGTTTAGAAAATATTAAAATATGGGGACATTTTTTTTTTAAGATAAAGAATAGAATTTATGGGCTAATAGGTGCAAGATTAATAAACTTTTTTGGTGAAAACATTTTAAAAAAATTGAACAAAGAAGGATCCAAAAGCACCTGAATTTATGGTTTTTATAAAAGAGTCTTTTTCTCTAATGAGATGAAAAAGAGGCACAAATCAAATAGCTCAAACCAATAAAAGAAATTGTTCCTGTTGAGAATGGTTGTTATTGATGTCAAAGGTTGTCCAAATAAAAGAAGAAATTACATAGTCAAATAACATATTTTGATACCTTTCCAACAATATATGGCACTCCCTCTAATGCCATATGAATGAGGAGATATGAAATACTTTGTCAAGATGACCCAACTAAAGTACAAGCATACCCATTTAGATACCTAGCTCAAGTTGGAGCATAGGATATATGGTTGGAAAACTTATTCTAAGACCCTTCCAACAATATATGGCACGCCTTCCTCTTCATGATTGAGGAGAAATGAATTTTTGAATATTCACTATACATTCTGCCAATTGCACCAATCAGCCGAGGCAATGGACAAGTCAATCCTAACCCAACATTCAATTGCACTATAAATAAGCGTGTGGAGGAGAATTTTTAACCACATATCTCAAGAATTTGATTATATGTTTAGGAGAGAAAAGGAGCAAGTCTAAAGTTCATACCTTATGAACCAAAAAGAAGTGAAGTGAAGCCAAGTTGAAGCAACTTTCTGTGGAAGGGTTTTTACACATCTTTTGAAGGGCTTTTGAAGTTGTTCTTGGAAAGGGTTTCTAGTTTGTATGAGGTATATTTTTTAGGATCAAGTACAAGTGTCTTTGGAGGCCAAGTAGGCTAGTTTAGGTGAGTAAAAAGTTGAGCTTTAGGCTTGTCTCGAGGGCTAAATTTTGTCCCTATAGAGGTCAGGTTGCAATTCTACTTTGAGGATCAAATAATGTCCCTCTGAAGGTTGAGTTTTAGGGTTAAGTATTATTGTTTGAAGGTCAAATTTCAGGGAATGAGTTTTGTTATTTAAAGGCTAAGTTTTAGGTTGAGTTTTGCTATTAGAAGGTCTAAATTAGGCCTGGTTTGGAATCCAAGTCATGGTGTCTTGAAGGCCAAGTGTAGGTCTGATTTGAAGTCCAAGTTTTGGTGTATTAAAGGTTGAGTTCAAGTTGAAGCCTACAATTATTGTAAGTGGTGCTTACTGAGGATTGGTGTCCTCATCTTCTTGACAAGTTAGAGCCTACATTTTATTTATTTTATTTATTTTTTATTTATTTATTTATTTATTTTTTTACGGATTCACGCCACCCCCACTCACAATATTTCCAACAATTGGTACCAGAGCAGGCTTCTTCAAGAACAGTCTAACAACTAAAAAAGATCTTACAGGGAACTGTCACCAATTGAGAAACATCAATCAAAAATCATTTCTTTGATGGAACAATTTTCGTCTTTTGGAAGATAAGAATGAGAACACACTTGATATCTCTTGGTGTTGAATTTTAGCAATTCGTTACAGTTTGGATACTCTCCTCCAACTTATCGAGCTGGCATAAAGGCTTATGTCTCCAATGCAAAAGCTATGAACTCCATTTTAAGTGGCTTGTCAACTTTAGAATTTGTTAAAGTTATGTAGTGTGAAATAGCTAAAGAGATGTGGTACAAGCTTGTAAGCAACTATGAAGGAGATGAAAGCCTAAAAATGAATGATGAAGAAGATGTTGATGCTTATTTTCCTTGAGTAGATGAAGTAGTTAATTCTCTCAAAGGATTTGGTGAAGAGTTAAAGAAACAATGGTTGTTTAAAAGAAATTGAGGTCTCTTCCTATGTGTTTTGATGCCAAAGTCTCTTGCATAAAATAATTAAGAGAATTGGAGAATCTAAAAATGGGCTAGCTTCACGAAAGAAAAACCTGAAAGCTCCAATCTCAGCAGGAGCAAGCACAGGAGATGGGAGGAGTCTAGAAAAACTACTACACCCAAAAGCTATACTAATGCTCTCAAGGGGTGCATTCATAATGTAGGTAATAATATGATAAGGGACAGGGACCAACAAAGTTTTGGATTATCTCCAAAACATATTAACTTCAAAAGAACTATTCCATCAAGGCAACCATACTCAGCCAGGTATCAAACTATTTTTCTGGGTCACTGTTTTTCATGCAAAAATTTTGGTCATCAAGCAAAATATTGTAAATCTTATGTGAAAAATGATTATGAAAGAGTTTCTCGTCAAATCTCTAAAAATAAGCTCGTAGATATCAAAATCAAAGATACTAATGATAGTGGAAATCATAATTCATTTGCACCATTATCCAAGTATAGTATAAAGTGTTATAGATGCAACAATTTTAGACGTGGCATGAGATTGTCCTATAAGATCAAGAGAAGGGTTTTGGAAGAGAAAACATGAAGAACCAACAAACAAAAAGGATGCAAACTAGTTATATATTTTTGAAATAATCAAAGTCAATGGTTCATTGATAGCGAGTGCTCTAGACACATGACCGAAGATCAAATTAAATTTATTAATCTAAAAAAAGAAAAAAAGGAGGAAATGTATCTTTTAGAGACAATGCATTTGCAAGAATTGCTGGAAGAGGTATTACGAGCCTTGAGAATGGTAGGGCTAAAGCACAAAATGTTTTGTACGTGAAAGGACTCAAACATAAGCTTTTACATGTTAGGCAGACATGCGATCAAGGTTATAATCTCACTTTACGTGCTAAAGATTGTGAAAGAAGGAAGACTAATTTGGGAAGATCAGTGGGAAGATTGATAAGGACTCCAAGAAAAGTATATATTCTTGATGAAATTTAAGGAGAAAAATGCTACATTAGATAGACGAATGAGGGTTGGTTATGGCATAAAAGGCTAGGACACTTAAGCTTTGATAGTTTGGTAAAAATCAACAGAACAAAAGTAGTGAGAGATGCCCAAAATCTCAAAACCAACAAGCACCATTTGTGAATACCAACATGGGAAACAGACAAGAGTGAGCTTCAAGTCAAAGGAGTGCTCGAAATCAAGGCCACTAGAGCTTATTCACACATATCTATGTGGACCAACAAGAACACCAACCCTACAAGGTGAAAGGTACTTTATGTTGTTTATTGATGATTATATTAGAATGGTTTGGGTTTCATTTCTTAAAGCAAAATCAGAAGCATTAGATACTTTCAAATCACTCAAAGCCTTAGTTGAAAATGAAAGTGATCTAATAATCAAATGCCCAAGATCATATAGAGAAGGTGATTTTGCCACAAATGATTTTTTAATGAATTTTGTAGTATGGAATCAATAGACAACTTTCAACTGCAAGAACTAAATGGCAGAATGGAGTTGTAGAAAGAAAGAACATATCAATGCACAAATGTTGTAACTCAATGAATGATACAGGTGGATGTTTGTGGCCACCCACCTATCCCATTTGGACCCCCACGACTGTCTCTTTCAGTTTTTGTAATTGTAGCACAATTTACTATTTCTAGCAGATTTTCGAGTCCTGAACTTCCGGAGCCGTTTTGAGGCCCTAAATGACGTTTTTGGGGAAATCTAGTAGCAACATGGGTCCATGGACTGACCGATGTTGCTCTTCCCAAAGTTATAGTTCTCGGATAGATATATCTAATGAGCTATTGTACGCGTCAAACGAAGATCGGGTGCCAAAGTTACGACCCCAAGAAATTGATGTACCAATTTACCCAAATGAGGCCCACAATTTGGCGTTTCATCTTCTAGGGTTAGGTTTTGGGATGCTAAGGGTTTTCCATTATTTCCCAACAAGAAATAGGCCTTCGAGCCTCATTGTAACATAGTTCAGAGGTAAGGTCGTGGAGGCGACGTAGTGGTAAAGTCGGCCTCGTCATGACGGACCGGTCTTGTGTTCGATCCCGAGCAAGGTCGTAGCTCGTCGTGCGAGTAGTAACCGAACTGGGCCAAGCCCACTACCTTTCACGAAGAAAAAAAGCCCGCGTGCTCTGGCGACCCCGCGCTCTGCTGCGCCTGACCTCCCCCTGTGCGCTCGCGCCTGGCAGCCCTGCTGCTGGGCAGCCTCCCCTCTACCGACTGACTGCCCCTCCCTTCCTCAGGGCCTCCTGCCCCCCTCTGATCTCTTTCAGGAGCGCCCTCTGCGCTGCTGCCCTATCCTGCCATGGATCCTCCCTTTCAGGATCAGGAAGACCTTGAAAAGTCCTTTGCTTCGCTCATCCCTGAGAATGCCTCGGAGAAAATCCACCCTACTGCTTCAAAATTTATCAAAAAACTTGATGAAATCCCGGAAGTCTCGCTCCCTCCAGCCCTTCCAAGGAGAGCTGTTGTTGCACTAGCAGAACGAGGCCTGGTAGGTCAGTTCACGGGTCTATGGCCTTCTCCCCGCACAGTCCAGCGTTGGGTGGAAAGGAACTGGAACTCGATGGTCCAAGGAAAGATAGCAATAAGGTTCTGTGGAAGGGGTTTCTTCACCTTCCTTTTTGAAACAGTGGAGGATCGCAATCTCATCTTTCGGAATGGCCCGTATTTTATGGATACCAGAGGTCTTTACCTTAACAGATGGACCCCCGACTTCGATCCTGAGATGGATGTCCCCAACGCAGTCCCGGTCTGGGTTCGCCTTCCCCACCTGCCTCTACACTGTTGGGGAGACGAATTTGTAAAAGCCATCGGGAACGTTGTTGGGAAATACATTGATAGATCTGAGCCCAAGGAGAATATGCACGCATGCGCACGGATCTGCGTAGAAGTCGATCTGGGGAAAGGTTTACCAGAAGCTATCAAACTCAAAGTCGACCAGTGGACGCATGTTCAGCAAGTGGACTACGAGCAGCTGCCATTCAAGTGCAAGGTATGTCATGAATACGGGCATTTTGCTAATAGATGCAGTAAATCTAAATCAATAGAAATAAATAACAATGTTGAAACTCCAGAAGAAGTTTGGGAAACAGTCAAGAGGAAAAAAACAAACCCCCCTCCAGGAGCAGTCTCTAAACCCACTTCTGATACCCCTATTGCCCCCTCCCATCCCTCTGGAGCTGACCCTTCTTTCCCTTCCTCCTCTAATCCATTCGAATCCCTGTCGGCAGAAGACCCTCCCTCCCCTCCCCCTTCCCCGAAAGGCCCCATTGAAACCCCTTCCTCCCCCGCCTAAGCTCCCCCCCTCCCCCATCAGTGGGCGGGAATATGACAGGGAACAAGTCGAAAGAGAACATCACCTCCACTGACCCCCCAAGAAAAGCAGGAAGAAAGTCAAACAAAGAGATAAGGGATGAGACAACTGCAAAAGAAATGGCAATGGGGACCCAACAGCCAATGGACTCATATTTAGACAGGACCAAAGGAAGTGGAGAGAAGTTGAAGGAGAAATCAGGGGCCCACACCAAACAAGGTAAATGATGATTCTGGTCTCTTGGAATTGTAGGGGGATGGGCTCCTCCCTAAAAGCTAATGCAGTCCGAGATCTTTTGAAATCAGAACAACCGGACTTCCTCCTACTCTAGGAGACCAAAATCACTGAACAAGAATTCAAAGACAGCATGAAAAGAAGTAGAAATCATGAAGGAATAGCAATAAGCGCAGTGGGAGCCTCAGGTGGAATAAGAACAATTTGGAACAAAAATAAATGGAAACTCAAAGACTTCAAGCAGAACAGATGGTGGATCAGATTAGACATGCAAAACATAACCTTGACAGAAGAATACTCAATCTATAATGTCTACGCCCCTCCTCATTTTAGAGAGAAAGCCTCATGCTGGGAGTCAATCTCCTCAGATCTATTGAATACTCAGGGAAGGAATATCTTCCTGGGAGGAGATCTGAATTTAATAAGGAACGCAGAAGAGAAGTTGGGGGGGAACTTTTTTGCAGATCCTTCAAGAGAAGCTTTGGAAGAAATCATCCAAACCCACAGTCTAGTTGACATCCCACCCCAAAATGGTCGATTTACCTGGTCAAACAAGAGAACGGGGAAAAATAATATCAAAGAAAGGCTGGATCGTATCTTGGCACAAGAGAGAATAGTGGCCAACTTCCAAAGGATCCAAAGTACAATCATCCAAGGCTACATCTCAGATCACAAACCATTGGCGCTGCGCTTGGACAAAGGGAAATTCATGGGGCCGATTCCCTTTAAGTATAATAAAGTGTGGGACAGCAGCGAGGACTTCAGAGAGCTGATTAAAGATCAATGGGCCATGGACATAACGGGCTCCCCTCACTTCATATGGGAGACAAAGATCAAGCGTCTTAGAACAGCCATCAAGCAATGGGCAAGGCAATTCGCAGCAGAGCAAGGAAGAAAGAAAACTGATCTACAACTGAAGCTAGCTCAGTGGAATCAAGAAAAAGAATGCGCCCAAGATACTGAAGAAGACCAACGGAAGGAAAATGAATTGTATAAGGAACTGTACAAACAGAACCGAATGGAAGAGGAAGAGCAAAGGCAGAAGTCTAGGTGCCTATGGCTCAATTCAGGAGATAAAAATACCTCCTTTTTCCATAATAGCCTCAAGCTTAGGCGAGCAGGGAATAACATAGAAAGGATAAAGGTGGAGGAAAGGGTCCTAACAGACCAAGAGGAGATCAAGGACACAGCGTCCAGGCATTTTCAAACCCTCCTCACTACTGATCCTAACTACTTAGAAAATCCGGATTTCCTCAACATAATAGAAAACAAGATTTCAGAAGCCCAAAGTGCTGAACTGGACAAGGAAATCACAACTGAGGAAATAGAATGATCTATTTTCAGCATGCCATCAGACAAGGCGCCTGGACCCGATGGCCTCACAGTGGCCTTTTACAAAACTCATTGGGAAATCATCAAGAAGGATTATATTAGAATGGTAAAAAATTTCTTCACTAAATGCAAAATGGGCAACAGCATTAAATCCTCCCATCTGGCCCTCATCCCTAAAGACCCTAACCCTCAATCTTTTGATAGATTTCACCCTATATCATTGTGCAATGTATCCTACAAAATTATCACCAAGATCTTGGCAAACAGGCTCAAAAACATTCTCCCTTCCATCATCTCGGAGAATCAAGGAGGCTTCGTCCCTAGAAGACATATAACGGACAACGTTATTCTCATTCAGGAGGCTATTCACAACAGTATATCTAGAAAGGAAAGGGGCATGATCATCAAACTCGACATGGCAAACGCCTTTGACCGGGTTAGCCACTCTTTCCTACAGGCAGTTTTGAAGAAGTTTGGTATCTCAGAGCACTTCACCAGCAGGGTTATGGAATGCATCTCTTCCAATTGGACAGCTCCCCTCATCAATGGTAGGCCCTGCTCCGCCTTCAAGAGTTCAAGAGGATTGAGGCAAGGATGCCCGCTCTCTCCTTTCCTATACATTATCATGGCTGAAACATTAAGCTTGCATCTGGAGAACAAGCGAAGATTAAAGGAAATAACAGGGATAGACATAGTCAGAGGAGCCAAAGGGATTAACCACTCCCTTTTCGCAGATGATACCCTTTTAATAGGAGGTGCTTCAAGTCTGATGGCCAGAAGGTTCAAGGAAACTTTGGATCTCTTCCTCCAAGCTTCTGGAGGTAAACTTAGCAACAGCAAGTGCATGATCTACACTTGGAATGTTCCAAGACACATAACCCAGAGAATCTCTCTAATCATGGAGATCCCTGCCCAAGGGAACTGGTCCCATTTCAAGTATTTGGGGCTACCTTTAGCCAAGGACTCTATCAAATCTGAGATATGGGTTAAGCTAATTGAAAAGCTGAGAGGGAAGCTACAGAGCTGGGGAATGTATTGGCTTAACTTAGCGGGCAAAACAATTCTTATCAAGGCTGTTCTTTCAGCCCTCCCAATCTATCAATTTGCCATCACTCTTGCCCCAACAAGCATCCATAAGCACATGGAGCTGATAATTCGAAGCTTCTTGTGGCAAGGAGGAAAGCAGGACACTAAAAAATTCAGCTTGGTTAAATGGAGCAAGGTCACTTTACCACTAGAAAAAGTAGGGCTTGGAATTAGAGTCCCAAGGCTTGCAAACATAGCTATGGGTTTCAAACTAATCTGGAGGATTCTTAGTGAAAAAGGATCTTGGTGGACAGAGATCATCAAGAAAAAATACCTGAACGAGGTCAATAGCAACATCCTCTCTGAAACCATCATTGACAGACATTGCACCCCTGTATGGAAACTTATCAAAAAATCCCTCCCCCAATTCAAATCCCATATATCAAGAGCCCCGGGCAATGGTAGAGGAATCAGCGTATGGGATGACAGAATTATGGGCTCGGAGGCAAGAGGAGCTCTTACTAAGTTCAGGCCCCTACAACAATGGATGAGGGAGGCAAACCTTAAAACCCTCTATGACATCTCTCAGTGGGATCAGAATGCTTGGAAAGGTTGGAAATCTCTCGCCCTCCCCAATGACCTCATGAACATTTGGGCTGACCTTAAATCTTCTCTCATTGGCTCAACCCCCACTAATAGAATGTCAGAAGATAAGTTTATCTGGGATCCAAGTGGAGGCTACTACATGGTGAAAGAGGGATACAGAGCCCTCCAGAATGCTCCTCCAATCAATAACTGGCCCCTTCACAAAGTCACTTGGAGAACCGAAAGCCTTCCCAAGGTTAAATTGTTCAACTGGACCCTCCTTCATGGCAAAATCCTAACTGCGGAAAACCTCAGGAAGAAGGGCATCCAAGGTCCCTCAATCTGTAGTATGTGCAGGGAGGCGGAGGAAAGCTGTAGCCATCTCTTTATAGAGTGCCCCTTTGCAAGAACTTGTTGGAATCTCATAGCCAGCCCTCTAAACACTGGTGACCTTCCCAATCAGATTGCTACCCTTCAAAAGAGCTGGGGGAAATGTTTTCCTCAAACCAACAAAAGAAAGAACCTTGCCTCAAGAATGTGGAACAGTATTCCATCAAATCTGTGCTGGCAGATTTGGATTGCCAGAAATAAGTGCATTTTTAATAACAGGAAGCCTTGCATATCTAGAACCATAGCCAAAACATTAGCGCTCATTTCTGAGACAATTGAATCCAATGGTATTATCCAGACAGACTCGGAGCAGACAGATGCAAAGGTAAAAGAATGGATGAACAAATTCAACTATGAAGTAAGAATCCAAAAGAAGCCAAACACAGGAAAGGGAAATCAGGATTGGAAGCTGAGAGGAACCAAGGAGGAAGTCGAAAACTGGATTCAAAAGCAAAAAAGGCCAACCCTTCACTTTGATGGGGCTTCAAAAAATAACCTGGGCCAAGCCGGGGCTGGTGTTGTTATCAAAGACTCCCAAGGGAAAATCATAGTCAAATATGAATGGGGTCTTGGATCCATGACCAATAACAAAGCTGAGGCCTACAACCTCCTCTTGGGAACCTCCATCGCCCGGAATTTAGGCCTCCAAAACCTTCTCATCTTGGGGGACTCGGCAATTATCATAGCATCCATGTCCTCAGGGAAAGAATTCAAGCAAACTGCTCTCAACAGAATCAAAGGTAGGATAATGGAGAACATAAGAAGCATCAGCGAAGTCACCTTCAAGCATGTTCTCAGAGGGAACAACTCAGAGGTGGATGAACAAGCAAACAACGCATCAAGTAGGCAGGCAGGTCAGGTTAAAGAAAATGGTCAAGTGTATGAAAAAGCCATTCCATAAGCAGGCTACTTCTCCCAGGCATGCAAGTCACCTTAGGCATCTCCATCAGTGGATTCTTTCCTCCTCCAAATCTCCATACTCTTTTCCTTCTCGCCTCAAGATCCCAAACTGGCAGCTAATGATCACAATCCACCTTCAGGATCTGGAAATAATCATCACGTTCTGTCTCAGCATGAACCATCCTCAGAGCAACGCAGCCAAAGTCACGATGCACGAATGAGCCCATCACCTCCACAGGTTCTTAGATAGCAGCGCCATCATTCAGGAGGATCTCTCCCCTCCCAAGATCAGATTTACTCAGAGTTGGGCAACGCATCAGGATAGTCCTATTGTTTCTATTTATAGCAGCTCGATCGCTAGTCTTTCCACAGTTCAGATCAATACGAGGCTTCTCTTCAGCGATTCCTCCAAGCGCAGACTTCTCTTGGACGAGGCCTTGCGAGCTTCATTACTCTGCTCCCCGTCTCTAGTAAAAGCAACTGTCTGTTTTGTGGTTTTATTTGCCTCTGATCTCTTGTGTGTTTCTTGCGGTAGAGTCCCCGGTTCCTCTTCACAGGGTTTTCTCCTCACCCTCCTGCACCCCTCGCCCCCTCCTCATCAGCTCTCTTCCTGTTTGATCATCCCTCTCAGCGCCCCTACCTTTCTCCCTGAACCCCTCCATTCTTCTCTCTGCTCTGCCGCCTTTAGTCTTTCTCACATCATGGCAGATCAGCCTGATCAGCAAATCCCCAGGAACCTACTATCAATATCGACAAGCTCTTCAGTAAAGATTGTACTATGTGCAAAACTCATACCTTTATGATCAACAGTCTCAGGAAGCAGCTCAGTGAACTGAAGGGTGATTATGAAGCAGACACCAGATCAAAGCGAAAGAAACTCGAGAAGTAGAAGGTGGAAATCGAAAATCTGAAGGGCAGATGCAGCCATTTGGAGGAAGCCATCGAGCAGATCAGAGCCCTTACCCAAAGCTTCCAAGCTGAGGCATCCACGAAAGCTAGTGGCGCCAGGAGAGACCCCCTCCCTGATGTCTCGGTCACTCAGAAACTTCCCTAATTACTCATGGTCTGTAAATTATGTTGGTTATGTGGTGTGTTCGTCAAGCAATATAGCCGTTGTCTTTTTAATTTCAGTCACAGAGGCAGGAAAGAGGATAATGGGTCTGCGCACCCGGTTTTGATCCTCTTTGCCCAAATCCCCGACATCTATGTACCAGAACTATGTTTTTGATTTTATAATACCAAAGTAACCGACTCTGTTAAAAAAAAAAACATAGTTCAGATGCATGTAGCCGCCACATCTCTTCTCAGAGATAAGCTACCATCGCCCTAGTTGGTTTATTTCCATTTCTGTTTGCAAGCATATTTCAGTGTTTTACATTAATGAAATGAAGTATTATTTCTGCTGAATCTTTGTGTATATGGTTATCTCTGTAATTTGTTGCGTTCCTGTTTAAATCCGGATTAGTGGTATCAGAGTGGTCTACTTTTTCTCTATTTTTCTTTGCATGTCCCCCAACGAGGTCAGGATATAAGGAGTTAGGGCTTGAACGGGTCGAACCTTTGCAAGACCAACCTTGCAAATCCTGACGGCCTCCCATGGCGGATGAAAAGAAACACGAGGGGGAAGGAGATCCTATCAAAATATTGCTCGAAGAAACCCTCGAGCGACAAAGGAACACGGTGATGGATAGCTTTGACCAGATCCTTCAGCGGCTATCCAGAGGCGACGCATCGGCTTCCAACAGCTATTATGGAAACGCCGCACCGTTTAAGGTACAAGTTAATTTTGAAATACCCATATTCGAGGGTCAAATAGATGTAGATGTCGTAGATAAATGGTTAAATCTGCTAGATGGGTATTTTCTGTTCATGAATTTTTGAGTTGGGAAAATATTGTTTTCGCTCTTCTCAAAGCAGCCCCCCACGTTAAGGACTAGTGGGAAACCTACTGCAAGCAGAAGAATGAAAGTACGAGCTCACTATTTTCAGCCGCACCCACTTGGGATTCATTCTGAGATGTCGTTAAGGAGAAGTACTACCCTGTCAAAAGCTATGAGGACAAATACATCAAATGGACCACACTGCGGCAGGGAAGGGACCAGGATGTGCGGGAGTTCCCAAACATTTTTCATACTCTCCGCACACAGTTGGGTATCAAGGACTCTGAGTTGCACTTGGTACTCAAATACCACAGATGCCTACACAGATACATCCAGGAAGAGATGGAGTTCTTGAACATCTCCTCGCTCGGCATAGAGTACTGATACGCTATCAAAATTGAGCAAAAGTTCAAACAGAAGAAGCGAGACTTTGGATCTGCAAATCCGAAGACCAAAGGACAAAGCCAAGGCGGGGTGACCCAAGACAACCAATCGAAGTTGCAAGAAAAGAACAACACCACGAAGTCGAAGAAGGACACAGGAAAGTGGTGTGAGTTCCACAAGAGTCCCACTCATAACACAAGTGAGTGTTAGACCAAGCAGTCGCTGGTGGCCGAGTTGAAGGCTTCAGAATCAGATACATGTTCCAACCCTGAGTTAGAACCCAACAAGGGGAATGGCAAAGGGAAGCAGATCATTGATGCAGAGCCCAGCGTCATTGTTGCCACCGCTAAGATCCAGAAGAATGAGCCCGAAGATTCAAAGGAGGGGGAGCATATTTTCCACTCACAGATGTGGGTGAAGGGTTCATCGTTGTAATTCATTGTCGACAGTGGTAGCCAAAAGAACCTCATTTCAGTAGAGGTCGTGAAGCGGTTGTGCCTACCGACTACACCACACTCGCAGCCGTACAGTATCGGGTGGCTTCACGAAGGACGAGATCTCAAATTTCGCCAGCAGTGCTGCCTTCCCTACAACATCAAGCCCTTCACAGATGAGGTATTGTGTGATGTTACACCTCTGGATATTTGTAATGTATTATTAGGCCAACCATACTTGTGGAGGCGACATGCTGTGTATGAGTCAAGGCCTCATGCTGTCATTATTTCTTTGGATAATTCATTATATAGGATACCGAAGGTAGCCCCACCTACCCCCACCTCTTTGATCGCTGCTAAGAAAGGCAACAAGCTCATTTCACACACCATGGAATTTATTTTTTGTCTGGTTCACTCCCAAAGTAAGGGGAAAATTGTTGCTACATCCATGACCCCCACGAAGGGTTCCTCCACATAGTAGCAGCAGCAAAGGAATACGGTCATGACAGAACACAGGAACAACTTCTCCTCACCCACAGGGGTACCAAACAAGCTTCAGGTGGGCAACAAAGTCTGGTTGCATCTGTAGAAAGAACGCCTTACAAGAGCCCATTAGAAGCTTTGACCACGCCGACATGGTCCTTACACCATTACCAAGGCTGTGGGAAATAATGCTTTAGAGCACAACATTCCTCCATTCCTTCGCTTGCACCAAGTGTTCAATGTGTACCGCCCTTAACCATGCTTCCCACCATTACTGGACACATCTAAGATTGCAGAACAACTCACGAGGGACCAAGTTTAGCAGATGGAGGAACTCAACGCAATGGGGGCCATTGCTTCCTAAGGGGGGAGGAATGATCCAGGTGGATGTTGGTGGCCACCCACCTATCCCATTTGGACCCCCATGACTGTCTCTTTTAGTTTTTCAGTTTCCGTAATTGTAGCACAATTTACTATTTTTAGCATATTTTCGGGTCCTAAACTTCCAGTGCCGTTTTGAGGCCCTAAACGACGTTTTTTTGGGAAATTTGGGAGCAACATGGGTCCATCGACCGATGTTGCTCTTCCTAAATTTATAGTTCTCATATAGATCTTTCTAACGAGCTATTGTACGCGTCAAACAGAGATCGGGTGCCAAAGTTATGACCCCGGGAAATTGATGTACCAATTTACCCAAATGGGGCCCACAATTTGGCGTTTCATCTTCTAGGGTTAGGTTTTGGGATGTTAAGGGTTTTCCATTGTTTCTCAGCAATA
>APFE030495965.1:518201-546078 GCA_000404065.3 Pinus taeda | reverse complement strand
CCCACAATTTGGCGTTTCATCTTCTAGGGTTAGGTTTTGGGATGTTAAGGGTTTTCCACTGTTTCTCAACAATAAATAGGCCTTCGAGCCTCATTGTAACACAGTGCAGAGGCATGTAGCTGCCACATCTCTTCTCAGAGATAAGCTACCATCGCCCTAGCTGGTTTATTTCCATTTTTGTTTGTAAGCATATTTCAGCATTTTATATTAATGAAATGAAGTATTATTTCCGCTACATCTTTGTGTATGTGGTTATCTCTGTAATTTGTTGTGTTCCTGTTTAAATCTGGATCAGTGAACCTTTGACATAGCACGTGTGTTCATGTCATACTAAACAATACCCTTAATTTGACTATATATTGGAAAATACTTCTAAAAATCACTTTATTTAACCCCCTACCAATACAAACCCAATACATTTTCCCAATTTAGAAAGCCCCTATTTACACTAAATATTGTAGGTATCCACTTTTTCATTAACATTTTTTATACCCCTTTATATTTATGTCCCCTTATTTTCATTAACAATGGTAAGCAGATTCTGCACTCAGAAAGAATAACCTAAATACTAGGTAGTAGAAAACTTGAAAGTTTCAACAACAAAAAAGGCAGATATAAGTTTTCTAGTTTAGAAATACATATTGTGGAAAATTTGAATGGAAAATACATAGATATAAACTCTCAATTGCATCTATCTTCTATTGAATACTAAAAAAGATACACTACAACAGTTCAAAACAAAACCTCGATAACCAATACAATGGTGAAACTTTCATCTCACTTATAGAATAGGAAGAGGAGAGAAAGTACAATGAATATGGAAACATGCAAAAGCCTATTTGGTTGGACTTTGTCAAATCGTACCCCTAACCTGATCACCTAGTGCACCATAATTGCATGGTAAGAGTGTCAAGTAAGTGTGTCTCCATCAGAAGATGAGTTGAAGCATGCAAGCATGCATCCCTTCCTTGAGATTTGTGTCCTCTACCTAAGATGGCAATTTCTCATGCATAAGTATTCTAATGGACTAGGGATTTGCACCCTTCTAGTAAGAATACATCATGCATTCTAAAAATAACAAAAGAAAAGCTCTGATAATAGAAAAACTCTATCCAAAACTGAAATTGCCAAATTTGAAACAACATCTAATCTGGAATTAATTGAAGGTGTGACATGCGCTCCCTTAGCATGTAAGCACCCTCTTCCAAACAATAGTTTCTTTCACTGTCTCCTATGGCATGCATGTGCCCTCTACCAAGCAATAGTTTGTATCACTATCTCCTTCACTTTTATTCAACCTATTCATCATTGATGTAAGGAAAGGATGGAGGTGCCATATTTGTTGTCTTCTCTGCTTCCCTATCATTGGGAGGATCATTGGCTGGGCAACTAGTAAAAACTATTAACACATGCATTAGACATATATCATAGAGGTATGCTTGGGAGTGAGAGTGGAAGCGAGAAGCAGGAGAGGGGAGCGATATTTTCAAAAGATCCTAGCTCAGGAGCCATTTTGGGAGTGATTTTTATATAATATATATTGATGCATATGTATCAACAAAATCATGTAGAATGATGAATTAGTGAAATAAATAAATAAAAATGATTAATTAATATAACATCATTCGTATAGTAGTTATAATCTTCATCAATTACATGTACACAAATTACAAGCTCTCATTTATATAGTATGTAGGGCTGCGCATAACCAAAATAACATCGACTGAAATCCATCTTTGAATTGAAAGTACATCAACAAATAGGCTCTATATGGCTTCTAACATCTAAAAAAATCATGCTACAACAAATACGTGCATATCATCAAAATCATTGCTTATCTTGGGATCTTTGTCATTAATATCACATTCTATGCATTAACATAAGATAGAAAAATTGTAGCATGTAAAGTCAAGATTTTATTTGAGTGATGGGTACATTTTTAGTGAGGTCATGATAGAGGAGTTCGACAATCAATGTCACAAACATCAAGGTACATGGAGGGCTTAGTGCTCTTGATTAAATATGAGTGTTATAGGCCATTTTGTCACATATGGTCAATAGACCTACAAACTGGATCAATCAACATCCATGAACACCTTGTCATCATCATTACATAAAGACCTAAGCACGACTCTTCCAAATCCTTGAGTTTTTTAGTTTGGCTGCTTCATTTCAGTGCTTTTAAGGTCGAGTGCACCCCGGCCCTTTAGGGACCTACATTCAGTAGCAGGTTGCCCCATTCTGGACCAACGCTGATCACCAACAGGTTGTCCCTTGTTGGGGGTGCATCGATTCTAGAAATTCGGGAAAAAAAAACAGGAATCCCGAAGCTTCCTCTTCCAGAAGCTTCCAGGAGTTGTTACAACCATTTACCTTGGATAAGAACTTTGAATCCTATCTGATCCTACCTTAGAGATTTCACCTCTTATCCCTTGAGCTCATCCTCCCATCAAGGGTGGATCTCAAGCCTATAGTGGTAAATGGATAAGAATTCCTAAACTACCACACTCTCCTATAAATCTTCAGCCATCTACAACATCAGGGTTATTTTTTGGAGACTAATCATACCCTCATGGTGTTGTTTTGAACCTTAAAGATTTATCATCTTCATGCATTAAGGTGACATTGAGGTGTGCTTTATGACAAGGAAGGACGAGTCAAGTTGGGGAGATCTCTACAAGATCAACTTCCATTTTTGGTTGTAAACTCTCTCCTTTTCATATTAATACAAAGAGTATATTGTTTTCCTATATGTGTTATGTTATGTTTACATTCATATATTTCAATGTCATGCTAATACATTGAATAGAGTGATTGGATAATGCTACATAAATGTCGTAGATCTTTGGCTTGTGAATCAGAGCTACGGTTGGAGCTTACAAGACGAGAGGAGAGAAGAGCTTGTGACGGTTCACAAGTAAGCATCTTTCCATTCTCCAATTTCTCTAAGGGGAGCTTATATTCTTTGCTTTATGTTGTTCTAGACCAGGCCAGTAAGTCTAGGGAAGACATTTTTGTCTGTAGTCATAAATTCTGAATAATAATGAGTTCCATACCCTAGCACATAACAAAATCCAATGGAAACATTGTAAGCCCCCAATCATAAAATCCTAAAAGACTGATAAGTTTGTTGGATTTTGAGTGAGATCTAAAATTCTACTTTCTCTCTATGCAATCTAATGAGGTTAGGACTAGTCTCAAACACGATGAGTCATTTCACGGTAATGTTAAAAATTCAGGTAAAAGGATGAAAATGAAAGATAAAGGAGAATCTCACTTTTACTTTAAGAATTTAACATTACCATGCATTGCATATCAATACTAGGGCCATATGCTTGAATATTAGACTACTTTGGATCTAATATTACCATAGTGTTTTCTTTCTCCCTCCCACTGTTGATACTCCCATAATACTCATGAACCTCTATTTCTCCATCCCACCTATTTTTTTATCTCCGCATGGCCAATGTATGATATAAGCAACACCTTATAATACACATATTGTTATACAACATTTAAAAACCCTTTATCCCCCTATTATATGTTCAATATATTATTTCATTTTATCCTCATTTTTCATGCCCCGATATGAACACACATGGTATCGTATTCCTTTGTCAGTGAAGTCCTCTTGTGTCAATGTAAGAAACAATGATAACAATGTTGTTAGAAGTCAAATTTCCAGATAAGTTTTGGAAAGAAGTAATTGTTATAGCAATTTACATCATGAACAAATGAAAACTCCAAGTTAACAATGAAAAGACACCATATTAGCTATGGAAAGGTAGGTTAGCTTCAATTAAATATTTCAATATTTTTGGAAGCAAATGTTACATGAAGATAAATTATGATAAACCAGGCAAATTTGATTCTAGACTAGATGAGGGAATCTTCGTTGGATATTCAACAAGAAGTAAAGCTTACAAATGCTACAATAAAAGACTATGCAAAGTTGTGGAAAGTATTGATGTAAGAATAGGCAAAGCATGACTGGAGAAAGAAGTAGAACAAACAAGTGAAAATTCAAAAGATATTATCTACTGTTACGAACATAAATTGGATAAATAAAATAAACATAAATAAATATAAATAAATGTAAATACTAAATAATCAAGTAAAGATTATTTTAAGTAGTAATTAGTTAAGTGAAAATGCATGTTTAAAAGACATGCCTAGTCACAAAAGGACACCTGCTTAGGTATATATGCGGGTCCTCATTGTAACATTCAGAGATCACTTGTACATTTTATATATATTATAAATTATTATCAAAATATTGCTTGTGTATTTTTACGTTTAAGTCAACAAGCTATAGGTTTTGATGCTTCAATGGTATCAGAGCCATGCCACACAATATAATCACGTGGGTCTTTAAACATTGTTCGCCGCACAATGTGACATTACGTTCAGGTCTTGAATTCATGGTGCAGTTTAGTAAAATTCAAGAAACATTTCATCATTTAGAAGAATCATATGCAAATGTTAAAGCACGTATAAAGGAAATCGATAATAAGGAAGATGATGGTGACAATAAAGAAACGAAACAAGGTGAAGCAATAGAAGAAGATTTTGATCAGAATGATGATAATGAAAATGAAGATGTTGTAGAAAATGATCAAGATAATGATTTCGATGAAGCTAATATAGATGAAGATGAGGATTATGTTGAGAAGCAAGAAGATGTACAATATCATAACAATGAAGAAGATGTTGTCAATGAAAAACTACCATCTGTGACTCTGGAGAAAGAGCAAGCTATTGTAGATATTGAGAAATAAAAGGCAAAAGATTTAGTCATGCCCAAAGAAGATGTTATCAATGAAAAAATGTCATCCGTGACCCTGGAGCAAGAGCAAGCTATTGTAGATATTGACAAGGAAAGGATATTAGATGTATCCTTGTTGAAAGAAGATGTCAATGAAAAACGATCATCGGTGTCTCCTGTGTCTCTTGAGAAAAAGAAGGCTCTTGAAGATGTGGAAAATGTAAATACCTTCGAGAAAATATGCATGGTGGGTAAAGACAATTAAATTATTACTACACCGGAGGTCAAGATTGATAATAATAAAAAAGACTGACATATGTGCAACGCCTGTTTCTGATAGGAATAGAGGTGAAAGAGAGGTTGTTGGTATTCATCGAATGAGTTGTCAACGCAAAGGTCAGGATGAAATTCACGTATTAGCTTTAGAATATAAGCATGATAGTGGAAAGTCTGAACAAGGTTTCACAGGCAAACTAAGATCATAATGCACTGAATTCCTCAGAAGGCTTAGATCTTAAAAAAGATTATGAACTTGATACTTCTTTTTGTCTTCAGCCAAATGCCATTCTAAGCCAGAGGAAAATGAACCATGCATATATAAAGAAGAGTGTGTCACTATCAAAGGAATTGGTAGCTGAAAGGGATTTGTCCATGGCACCTTCAGGAGGAGCATGTGAATCAGTTACTAACATTTCTTGTGTTGATACCCGAGAAGTTAAACACGTGATGAAAAAACTTTTAGATTTCCTTTCGGCAATAGATCCTCCCTTGTAAAGTGACAATCACTTAGATAATAGTCCAGTTGATGACAATGTCGATATGTTTGATAAAACTGAGTCCTCCCCTGATTGTAAGCAAGAAAAGGAACCTACAGAAGATACTTTTGAAGCAATTGAGGGCACTAGTCACAAGGGAAACTCAAGTGATCCTGAAACAAATTACGAAAGTCCTAATCTTATGCAAAAAGGTTCCCCATCTTCTCCACACAGGGATCAACATGTTGTCAAAAATGTGAATGAGGACAGTATTCTTGATGATATAGACCTAGAAAGTATAGAGGATGGATATTTGGAACTGGACACGATAGAGTTCACATTGGGGACAGTACTTGATGCAGTTGTAAGTCAGGGGATAATTCTATGCAGGGAGAAGGGTTTGCAGCTAATACATGATTCACCAGAAGTAATCACAACAATGTGCATCTATGGTGATCAGTTGAGGCTTCTGTAAATTTTGTTAGATTTTGTGAATGCACTGCAGTTCACTCCATCAGAAGGATGGGTTGGAATTAAGGTTGTTCCTACTAAAATACATTTGGAAAGTGGTGGGAAATCTCAGACAAACAAGTGGTCTAAGGTTCTAGAGGTCAGGTTCTGCATACATAGTTTAAAAAAACAAAAAAGAAACATTTTCATTCCTATGTTGTCAAGCATCCCACTTGGTCAAAGGGTCAACGGGTGTGAGGTGGTATCTTGCGTTGTTTCATCTGTGGGTATCAATATTGAATCAATATATATTCATTGGCATGATACAACGCACCATTTCGGCATTGGGGGTTTCATCGTAGCATTGGATGGAAACGACTTAGGTGCAATGCCCATGCCCATTGATGTCGTGCTTCTTGCACCATTCACTAAAACAGTTCACAATCTGGGGGGATGACAACGACGTCCTGTCTTGCCCATGGATGGTTGCTTGCAGGTTGTATATATTATTAATTGCAGGCAAAAGAATGGTCGTCAAGGTTGGACAAGCCGGTGGGGAATGGGAGCGAAGCTGAGAAGGAGGTGGTGATTATTGTTTGGAAGTTTAAGATTAAGGACGACAACCCCGACTTTGTCACAATTTATCAGTAGATACACCGAAAAATGTTATGTTTGAAATTTTCCACCTAGGAAAAATGTTATGCAGTGAAGCTGTGGCGACGACGGAAGAAGGTCCATGTTTCTTTCCAATGTATATGCACAGAGGGCGTGTGAGAAACCACGTTAGTAACCTTTCTTCCATGGAGCAAAGACATGTAGTAATAGATTTGGGTGTCTTCCACCGTGATAGGCGTTACTCTCGTGTCTACTGGTCCGGTCGTTAAAAAAAAACAGTCAACCATCGCCTTATTTCATTAAGACGTATCTGCTTATTAACTAGGCATTGAAAACTAAAATATTAATAATTATAATTAAATTAAATATAATTATTATATTAATTAAAAAAAAAATATATATATATATATATATATATAAAGACAATATGACTAGTATAAATATACATAAACAGGGGTACCAAAGACAATATATATTAACAAATGACGTGAGCCAAATGAAGACAATTATTCAGAGGGTTAAAGATTATAAAAAAGACTGGCCAAACAATAGCTTTTGAGGACAATAAGTATTTGAAGGAAGGGGCAAATCTTTTACAAAACATAAACTGGAATAAAATAAAATAAACATAAATAAATGTAAATACTAAATAATCAAGTAATGATTATTTTAAGTAGTCATTAGTTAAGTGAAAAGGCATGTCCAAAAGACATGCCTAGTCACGAAAGGACACCTACTTAGGTATATATGTGGGTCCTCATTGTAACATTCAAAGATCATTTGTACATTTTATATATATAATAAATTATTATTAAAATACCTCTTGTGTATTTTTATGTTTAAGTCAACAAGCTATTAGTTTTGATGCTTCACCTATGTGGACCAGGAAGAGGTAACTAAAAAGGCAGAACAAAAAGAAGCACAATCTCCATCCAAAACAACTTTCAAATTTGTGCAAAAACATAACCCAAAGAACCAAATCATTGGAGATGTTGATGCAAGGATACAAACCTGAAGAATATCGACCCATACACTAGGAAAATGTACTTTTTTTTGCTATAAAAAATAGAGCCAAAAGATTTTGCATAAGCCAGTAAGGACCAATATTGGGTGAATGTTATGGAAGAAGAATTGAATCAGAGTGAGAAAAATGGAACCTGGGAATTTGTGCCATGACCAAAAGATAAAAATGTGATTGGGACTAAGTGGGTATTCAAGAACAATATGAATGAAGAAGGACAAATTATCGAAAATAAGGCAAGACTTGTTTGTAAGGGCTATGCACAAATTGAAGGAATTGACTTCAAAGAAACTTTTGCTCCAATTACCATATTAGAAGCAATAAGAATGTTCTCCAAATTTGCATGTTCAAAAGGCTTCAAAGTTTATTAGATGGATGTTAAATCAACCTTTCTAAATGGATATTTAAAGGAATAGGTATACATCGAACAAGCATAAGACTTTGACTTGTCTGAAAATAAAGACTATGTGTTCAAATTGAAGAAAGCTTTTTTATGGGTTAAAACAAGCTCCAAGAGCTTGGTATGCCAAACTAGACCACTATCTTCAACAACAAGGTTTCAAAATAGGGGTAGTTGTCAACAATATCTACAACAATATGGAAAATGACAACTTACTAATTACAGTTGTATATTACGATGATCTCATTTTTGGAAGCAATAATGATGATATGAGTCATGGACATGCTCGAGAAATGTAAAATGAATTTAAAATGTCAATGATTGGAGAATTAGGTCCTTCTTCCTTGGACTACATGTTTCTCAAACCGACGAAGGAATATTCATTACCCAAACCAAATACCTCAGGCAGATGCTCAAGTGTTTTGGAATGGAAGAATGTGCACAAGTTAATACCCCTATGATTATCAGATGTAAGTTAAGCAAGGATGATGAATCTCCTGAAGTCAATTCAAAACTTTAAAAATCTCTGATTAGGAGTCTACTATACTTATCAACTTCGAGACTAGATATTATGCAGGCAGTTGGAATGGTCCCAAGATTTCAATCAACAACAAAGGAATCACATATGCAAGAGGTAAAAGAGGATATATCGATACTTAAAGGACACACTCAATTTTTGGATTTGGTATCCCAAGAGTACAAATTTAACATTAACAACATACACAAATGTTGATTGGGCAGGTAACATTGATGACATAAAAAGTACCCGAGGGAGTGCATTTTTCTTGGGAGGTTGCCTTGTATCTTGGTCAAGCAGAAAGCAATCATCAATTTCTCTCTCTATAGTTGAAGTCAAATACATAGTAGCAACATACTGTTGTACCAATATCTCTGGATGAAACAACTATATAGGACATCAAAGTGGAATATGATAAGCCCATTGTTATTTTTTGTCACAACGCTAGCGCGGTGAATATCTCAAAAAATCATGTCATGGCCACTAAAAAACAAATCATATTCCAATCAAGTATCATTTCCTTAGAGAACAAGTCACTGAGAAGAATGTCAAGATGGAATATACCAACACCAAAGAGCAGATTTCTGACATCTTTACCAAACTTCTACCCAAAGAAACTTCAAAATCTCTAAGGTAGAATTTGGGAGTGATCTCTCCTTTATCTCAGGAAAGGAAGCACAAACTTAGGGGGAGCACCCTTTGATATTGATGTAAAAGAGGGAGAGAATGCAAAAACGGGGATAAACTAACAAGAAGTATGAAGAGAATGTGGACAAGGGGAGTAGCCATCAGAAGAATCATATATCAAAGTATTTCCATCAATAAAAAAGGGGGAGATTTTTTAAAATAATTGTTATTGATGTCAAAGGTTGTCCAAATGAAAGGGAAATTACATAGCTAAATAACATATTCTGAAACATTTCCAATGGTATATGGCACTGTGATGGCACTCCCTCTAATTCCATAAGAGTGAGGAGATATGAAATATTTTGTTAAAATGACCCAACAAAAGTACAAGTAGACCCATTTGGAAACCCTATATTTGAATTCATTTTTACTCTAATTACCTAGCTCAAATTGGAGCAAAGGATATATGGTTGGAAATCTTATTCTGAGACCTTTCTAAGGACATATGGCATGCCTTCTAACTCCTCATGTTTGAGGAGAAATAAAATTTTGAATATTCACTATATATTTTGCTACTTGCGCCAGTCGGCCCAACCAATGGACAACTCACCCCTAACATACCCTCCAAATGCACCATAAATAGATGTGAGGATGAGCATTTCTAACCAATTGACTCAAGTATTCAATTTTGCGTTTAGGAGAGCGAAGGAGGAGGTCTGAAGCTCATACCTCATGAACCAAGAAGAAGTGAAGTGAAGTGAAGCTGAGTTGAAGTAACTTTTTGTGGAAGGGTTTTTGACATTGTTATTGTGAAGGGTTTATGGATTGTTTGAGGTTTGCCTTTAAGGATTGAATACATGTGCCTTTAGAGGCTGAGTAGGCTGAGTTTTGGTGAGGAGAAGGTCTATCTTCAAGCCTGTCTTGAGGGACAAATTATGTCCTTGTAGAGGTCAAGTTTCAAGCATGTTTAAAGTCAAGTTGCATTTTGAATTCAAGGTCCGATTTTTGTCCCTATGAAGGTTGAGTTTCATGGTTGAGTATTGTTATTGTAAGGTCGAGTTTTAGGGGATGAGTTCTATTGTTTGAAGGTTGATTTATGCCATTTTAAGGTCTAGTTCACGCTTGGTGTAAAGGTTAAGTCCTAGTGTCTTGAAGGCCAAGTTTCGACATGATTTTAAGTCCAAGTTCTGATGTATTGAAGGTTGAGTTTAGGTTGGATCCTTCAATTACTGTAAGCTTATTGAGGATTGGTGTCTTCTTCTTAAGAGGTTGGTGTCTGCAATTTTTGTAAGTTGGTGTTTATAGAGGACTGGTGTCCTCATAAGAGATTGTAATAAAATAAATATCATTTTAAAGTATTTTTCTTTAAATTTTGATTTTCACTTTAATCTCTCTATTCCTACATTGTGGATGATTGATTATGTGATGTGAATTCAATTTCAAGATTAACTAAGTGAAAATTGTTAAAGTAACAAAATATTGATTCACCTCCCCTCTTAATATTTCCAACAGTTCCCTTTAGCTTCACCAAATGATGCAAAATCTCCAAATCTCACCAATCAATGTGTTGGTAAGACTAAAAATAAATAAATAAATAAAAACAAAAAACAAAATGGGAACTTGTCATCATAATAATAAATAATAATATTGGGTCTGGAATATGCCCTAAAACTGCTTCTACCTGGCAAAGAGTTCATCTTCTTCGAACGTAAGGAAACATGTTAATGGCCCAAGACCCAGAGGCATTTCGCAGGAGTTAAAACCTAGCCCCTTACGGACCACCAACTCGTAATTCCAGGTGGCATGATTTTCCTTGAATAAAGATGATGAGTTAGCCTCCATTAACAAATAACAACTAGCGATGGTTTTTCTTATTGCTAGTTTGACAACTAAATTATGATAAGTTTTCCCACTGTACAAAATAAATAAATAAAGAATAGTATATTTTTAAAGCTACCCCTAACAAAACATCAAAATGGTACATGTTATCAATTTATTTGTAAAATAAGGGCTCTCCTCTAAACCATGATTAACTACTTAATTAAAAAATAGACATTCTTAATTGCTAAACTCTTTTATATATTCTTTCAAGTCGTGATATTTCAGCATATATAGAGATAATACAACACAACAACTGAGAGATTACCAAAAAATCACTTGCATTTGTTCCAAGATACATTATATATGAGGAACTCATTGGCAACAAAATCTAAGGAGTTCAATCCATCCATATAGCCCACATGAAATAACTATATTGTTAGAATCTCTGACGCAATTTGATTAGTCAACTTTCCAGAAAAATGACCTATACTTGACTAGCTTGAGAGACCTTTTTTTTCCTGAATATTCAATCATCATAATTATGTTATGGAATTCTATGTATCTTGGAAGCAAATTTAGTGCATCTATTTTTCTCCTTCTACATGTTATGTAGAGATGAAAGTCATGTTACAACAAGGCTTTTGTATATTTTTATTCTAAAGAGAATAACAAAAAGAGTATCTTATGAGTGACAAGAAAAACTCTTTTAAACTACAAAATAATTTACATATCTATAAATATGATAAAAGAACCAAACCAATATTTAACATATAATATCTATAAATAAATTATTTCTAAATCAATATTAACATATTATCCCTATAAATAAATAAAGAAATTAGTTGTATAGTTAAATATTAATTGTACATTAAAATTTAATTTAATTTTATAAAAATAATATAATTATTTTAAATTTATTTAGTGGAGAGGCTCATCCTAGAGCCCAGTATGAGGGGATGTATAATTCCATCAATGCTCAATGTGGAGTTGACACATGTCCCTCTTAAAATAAAAATAAAATAAAATATTCTCTAAATAGAAAAGCAATGACACAAGATTAGTATGAGGGGATGTGTAATTCCATCAATGCTCAATGTGGAGTTGACATATGTCCCTCTTAAAATAAAAATAAAAATAAAATATTTTCTAAATAGAAAAGCAATGGCACAAAATTTGAATCCAAGACTTCAAGTTCAATGAGACTTCATTTCCACAACTATTGCCAATTGAGCTACCTCAAGCAAATTCTATATGACAAAATATAATTTCACTTAATTAAAGGTAAACAAATGTGTGAGTAAGATGTTTAAACCTTATACTTTTCAAAAATATTTCAATATTGGATTTAAATCAACTATTTGAAAATCTATGTTAACTAATTTATGTGGATATAAACTTCACATGTGTGTGTGTTGTATATAGTAAAATATTGAATGTCTAAAGAATAAATAATTGAAAGTTAAAAAAAAATATCAAGTACTTCCTAATAAGAATAATAAGTGGAACATGTGTAATTTATTCAATTCTTAATATAAAATTAATATGTGAAATTTAAAAATATTCATAATAACAAAAAAAATCAATGTGAGCTGTCGTTACTTAAAAATATATTAATAACAAAAAACCATTTTAATGTGCACCGATAAAATAAAATATTTTAATATCAATTGTGCATATATTATATATTGTTTTTAAAATGTATATATCATATAAAGTAATTGAAGAAAATAAGTTTTTTATGATTAAAACGTTTGAAGAATTTTACAGTTTGGTCCTTTTTTTGGAATATGTTTTTTTGTCGAAATCCAACAAAGTGTTTTTAGACCTACAAGTTATGTACTCTATATAGCATTCAAAAATACAATTTAAAAAATGAAAAATTGCACTCTAAGAGAGAGAGAGAGATGCACTCTAAAACAGTTTGCACATGAAGAAATTTGATCCCTCTCCAATCATGTTAAATATGTCCTTAAGATAATCTATACTTGTTGAGTGAAGAGACTCATTGAGCACAAAAGATCATTCTACATCGCAGTGCGAGGTGGATGTGTAATTTAGTTAATGCTCAAGGTAGAGTTGACAATGTCCCTCTTAAAATAAAATGTTCTTAAAAAAAAAATAAAAAAAATTGTGATACATGTTTAGTTACTTCTCTGTATGACATAATATAATTTCATGTAAACAAATTAGAAGTAAAAAAAAATGTATGAGTAAGATGTTTAGACCTTTTCAAAAATATTTCGACACCATATTTAAATAAACTATTTGAAAATGTATGTTAACTAATTTATGTCAGTATTAACTTCACATATATCTGTATATGGAGAAAAAAAAATATTTTAATGATGTCCAAAGAAAAAAGTAATTAAAATTTAAATAAAGTAAAAATTCAAATACTCTAATAAAATTAATAAGAAGACATTGTATAATTATTAATTCTTAATATAAAATTATTTGTAACATTTAAAAATATTCCATAATAACCAAAAAAATTCAATGTGATTTATCAATAAAATATTTAATAAAAACTAGTATTGAAGTATACTTAAACATATTCATAATAACAAAAAATTTAATCAGATAAAACAAAATATTTAATGTTATATTATATATTATATTATATAATATTTATATATATATATATATAAAATATATTAATTATATATATTATAACAATGAAGAAAATAGTTTTTGTTTAAAATTTGAAGAATTTTTAGTTTGGTTTTTTTAGATATATTATTTTTCGAAATCTAGGTGAAATGTTTGAGATTTACAAATTTAAGTTATATACTCTATATAGCATTAAAAAATATCATTTAAACAATGAAAATTTAATATCTATATAAATATAAAGAGATATGTAAAGGGGGGTTCCCCTGAAAAATCGAGATTATATTGACATATGGCCGAAGCCAGCAGAATATTTGTACATACGGCCGAAGCCAGCAGAATAATTTATATACGGCCGAAGCCCGCAGAATTTACAACATAGGCCGAAGCCCGCAAATGAAACACATGGCCGTAGCCAGCAGGAGAATATACGGCATAAGCCGTCGCAATCGCCGAAAATATCGCGGCCCCGCCGCAGGAATCAAACCGGGCTGGGGGGAGTGTAAGCCTTCCGCCCCAGCCAGCATGTCATGCACCTCACGTGCAAATATAAAGAGATATATTCTTAAAAAATATCTATATCTAAAAAAGATTTGATTTTTCACAACTCATATTAAATTTGTGATTAAAACAAATCTATATAAATAACAATATAACTTATATAAAAATAAATTAATTAATTAAAAGAAATATTTCAACAAAATATTTGAAAAAATTGGAGGTGGATTTATTATTTCACTTAATAATTCCATAATGGTTAGAACCCTTTGTCCCTAAAATTAATGTCTCTCCATAATAATTACAGAATTAGAAAATACGTTAATGATTTAGACACCTATCATCAAATATCAACTCAGGTGTATATATTGCATTGACTTCTCATTGATGATTCCATAATGGTTAGAACCCTTTGTACCTAAAATTAATGTCTCTCCATAATAATTATAGAATTTGAAAATACGCTAATGATTTAGACACCTATCATCAAATATCAACTCAGGTGTAAACGGTGGAAGTCTAATGGGAGGCCCTTTCTCCATTGACTTAGGAGATCTCATGTATCCTTAAATAAAAGGAAAATGACTTGCAAGTATTGTCGTTCATAACTTTAATAAAACATAAATTCAAAATAAATTAAGCAAACAAAACCACTAACTTAACATAAAGCATAAATAAATTTAAAATAATTATAAATAAACAAAAGTTTAAATAATTAATTATATTAAATTATAGCTTATTATTGTTAATGATATTGATTTAATTTTAAGGTAACGGCTGAGTGGTATATGGAACTTTCTTATTTATAAGATTTATTTAAAATGGATTTCAATTAAAAATTAATTATTTTTATTAATAAATTGATTTGATTAAAAGATTATACATTTATTATATTATAGAAAAATTATAATAATAATTAAATTAATTTTTAAGATTATGTTTAAGCTAATTTAAATATTTTTAAAAAAAGGTTTGTCATAAAATTTATATAAGAGAAATTTTGGTCCACATTTTTGGAACCACCAAATGTGATTCATCATTACTTTTCTTGTTTTTAAAATAAGAAACTCTTCTATAGAATAATTTGACTATTAAATTTATTAAGAGTATACATACTATTTTTTAAACTTATAACCTTATATAATCACATTTAAAAAAATCAATAATGTATACCTTCATATTTTATCAAATTTGTTATCTTATATTAAGATGTTAACAAGAGATATAAAACCACCACAATAATAATATATCATCATAATATAGAAAAAGTCAAATAACTTTTAATTTTTTTATTCATATTATAATAAAAGTCATTTTAATAGTTTAATAATTAATCTAAATGTGTTATTATACTTGTCACATGGTATTATGCATTTATTTTTGCTTTCACTGTGTATTAGTTTGTTTTTGACTAAAAAAATTTGCCGCTTATCCATAATTTAACATTGGGAATTCAATTTTTGTTATTCATTATTATTATTTAAATTTATTTATTTGTAAGATGATTGGATGAGGTCTTATTATGAGTTGTTTAGTAACTTCCATTTGTATTAGTTACTAATTTTTTGTTTTTTGTTTTATTTCCTTTTTTTTTTAAGCTTGGCGAGATCTTTTCATTCATTTTTTCAAAAAGGACAAGTTACAACCAGAAATCAGATTGTTAGGTGGCCTCAACCTACCCAGAGGGAAACCAAATCTGTTAGCCACCTGATAACATTATATGCCATCCAAAAACATAATAATTTAAGCCTGACAAGGAATGCTAAATATGTTTGAGTATATTTAAACTTCCTATACTCTAGATAACTTAAAAATAAATTAAAGTTTGTCGCTTCATCATATAACAAAATTTCAAAACATAAATTAAACCATCATGCTACTAGTCATATGAGGAATCCACAGGGGCTGGATTCTTCACATTTGAACATGGAAGCTCAATTTGTGGAATACGTGGAATGTGCTTTTCGATGCGATTGAGACGCACATTCTGCCGCTGAAGCTAAAATTGGATTAGTTGAAATTCCTTATGGAATTTCGAGAATCCCTAAGAATTCTTGGGGGAGTTTGTGGGAGGGGTTACAATTGCTTTGGCTACTAAGTTTTTCATCAACCAATAAAGATAATTTATCTGCTTATACTGAGAGGATCTGCCTTTGGAATGACCGGGGTCCGACTCCAAATCTTGCCAATCTTCTATATGAATTTTTATATCTGCAACTCATTGATTCAAATTGGCTTCCCACCTTGTAATAAGTTGATGAACATGAGGTGAATTAGCTTCATGGAAGGCATGGGTTGCGTCTTAGATGAGACAAGAGGTTGTTTTATGACCTTTGTTTTTCACTGGTCGAGGGTAGGTTTGACTACCCTCACGGGTCGACATTGGTTTCTTACCACGATCGCAAGAACCCCCGTCTTGTTGGCCTTTCATTGAGGCGACACGAACCATGGAGTAGATAATATTAGAATCCCTGACAGTATCAACCAGAGACCACAATGAAGGAACATTGGCTGCCTCGCACGAAACAACCTTAAAATTCTAGAGCCCATGCCGAACAGGAGAACCTATAAATTTGTCAAGGCACGAAGGCATAGCACAATAAGTATACCAATAACCTACTCTACGATTGACAACAATAATGAGTTGGAGCAAACCTCGAAGCCCAAAAAAACCCACAACCAAGCCTTCCCTGAGTGTCTCAAGATGTGAACATGAGACATACAACAACGAACTAGAACCGTGAAAACCCAATGTAGATGACCGAATACATCCATTGAAATATCATTACAGTTGCCACAGGCAGTCAAACAAAGTAAATAAATTAGTTGCCATAGCTAACCGCCCCCCCCCCCCCCCCCCCCCCCCGTATATATTCACATGCGAGAAAGCAAAATTCCAAAGTATATAAAGGCAATCGTGTAGAATACAGACAAACCATCATAAGAATCGACCATTGCCTTCCAAAAACCATGATGAGACTTCCGTCAAACATCAGACATCGGGATATGACCACTCCTCTAGAGAAAAAGTAGAGATACTTGGCGAGCAATGGAGGCGAGGCTAAAGAAACCTAGGCTAGAACCATACCCGCATAAAGCGACCGAAGCAGAGCAAAAACCAACTGTAGCCTAGTGGAGGACCACATGGTGCATCCTCTCAAGTGCGCAACAATGCACAAACAAGCCTACATCCAAATTCCCTCGTAGAATAGAAAATTTACTTACCCGTAAAGCAGAATTGCGATAAAACCTCGACAATACGTTGTTACTGCCACCTTTCTTAATCATATTAATGGAATGCATGTGAGATGCCGCCTCTCCATACACCTTATGCATGCGAGGGGTCGTGAAGCACCGCCTTTGTACTTTGTTCATTACGATATGGCAGTTGATGATCTTGATGCCTCCAGCTTGCACCCCGATCTAGGAAGTTTTATTTAACCTTTGATTTCTATTTTATTTTTCCTTTTTCTATTATTTCCATTTTCATGAATCATAGTTTTTTCTCCATATTTTCAATTTAAGATGACTTAGTATTATATTAAAAACATATTTTAATAAATTTAATTTTAAAAACTATATATATTAAGTAAAAAATAAAACACGCACACACACACATATATAAACATATATATTGTATATATGTTAATATAAACAATATTAGTTAATTATATTTCTTAATTTTTGGTGATGGCATTCAACAATACAATATTATATTAGCTGTTTTATTTTTTTGATGAAATCTTTGTATTTTGCTAGATCTTAGACTTTTGTGATTCATATTGAAGATGAAGTTGTCTTTCGGATTAATCACATTATTGAGATATGGTTGATGTTTCGAACCATCTAATGTTGTTTATCCTCACGATATGGTTTTGAACCTTTGTCCTAAAGATGAACCACATTACATGGTTTGAAATGTCGACCATATACCACATTAGATGATTCGAAAAGTCGTCGATATCTCAATAAATTGATTAAACCAAAAAACAACTTCATCTTTATATTTATTATTTTTAATTTAATTAAACTATATTTAAACTAATTACATTATGTTTT
The DNA here is from genome assembly GCA_000404065.3 of Pinus taeda. NCBI lineage: Eukaryota > Viridiplantae > Streptophyta > Pinopsida > Pinales > Pinaceae > Pinus > Pinus taeda. The sequence goes on along the minus strand of APFE030495965.1, from coordinate 527,940 downwards.
TTTTATTTACATAATTTAAAACATTATCCTATACAATAAATTTTATACCAATTATTTATTATTAAATAAAATTTCATAAATAAACATTATAAATGTAATAATAAAATTATATTTTATATAGCAGTGCTTTATTATTAACCAAAATTTCATTATATTTATTTTAAAATTAATAAACATATACACCTAATAATAAAATTTATAAAAATATATTTTATAAATAAGTATAAATGATATAAAAACTCTACCTAATAAGTATTATTAAGAGAAAATCTCTAAGTTTAGGTAAATAAAATCCAAAACATATAATACGATAGAATCTCTACCTAACCTTAGGTAAATTTGGTTAAAGTCCAAAACATTAAAAACAAAACCAATTTGACTATGTGACACAATTTGAAGTATCACACATTTTAAATTTATTAAATATTTGATACACAACAAAACATGGCATCATGTTGAGAAGCATCCTAATCTGTTTAAAAAGATCCGACCTCTTCACATTATAAAATAATTAATTAATTTATTATCAAAATATCATATTGATATTCTAATGTTGTGTAGAACATTTTATTTTTTATTAAAAAGTTTGGAAAATATATTTATATAGAGATATTTAAGATAAAAATTTAGATCTATTAAGTGTTTAAAGGGATAATTTTTTTTTTTCTTTTTAAAAGAAATTTGTATTTCTCTACGCTTGGTAGATTTGGAGTTAAGATGGATCTATACTGTTTTAATTTCTCTCTTTAAACAGATTATATTCCACATGAATGTCATGAGCCAATACCATGGAAGAACTTGAAATTCCTTTGCATTATAGAGTCATTGTCCGTAGACTTTATGAAGAGGTGAAAGTCAAAATTAGAACCTCAGTGGGTATTTCAGAAAGCTTTAGAAGTGACATTGGAGTCAAGCAAAGTTGCCCTCTATCCCCTACTCTTTTTGGTTTATATATTGATAAATAGAAAGAGTGGCTAAATCTGTAAGGTGGAGATGGTGTTAAGTTGGAGGAGTTTGTGATAAAGCTTCTTTTATATACTGATGATCTTGTATTATTTCTATATTGGCCCATGGATTGCAGATGCACCTATATGCCCTTGACCATTTTTGTAGAGCAGTGGGGATGCAAGTCAATACTAGCAAGACCAAAATAATGATTTTCTCTAATGAAAGGGAGTAGAGCCAACATACGTTCTTCTTTGAAGGCAACATTATTGAAGAAGTAAATGAGTACAAGTACCTCGAGATTGATTTCAACAACAAACTTAATTGGGAGGACTGCAAAAAGAAGAGAATCTTAGAAGGGTGGAAAGCATTATATGCTCTTCAAAACAGATTTAGAGAGGCAAAGTTATGGGATTGGAAAATGATTAAAGTGTTTTTTGGATTCCTAGTTTGTCCAATGATGCTATATGGGTATGAATTGTGGGCTAGCAACACCCCCGTCTCAAAATGGAAACAAATTGGGAAAATCCAAAAATGCTTGATCATGAGCAAGCTCAAAATAAAAAGTTTGGTACCTTATGAGATAATGTTGAATGAAACAGGAGCAACTCCCATCGAAGCAATTTCTATGGTGCGGCTCATAAGATATCTAAAAAGAATTGAGCAAATGAGAATAGGTAGATGGCCTAATGTTATCTTCAATGAAGGCATGAGTGAAAGAAAGAAAACATGGATGAGACAAAACTACACATGGATGCAAAATGGAATATCTACCTCAATGCCGAACCCACAAATAGCAAGGAGCTAAAGAATTTTATTATGGAGAAATTTCATAAACGGGTATGGAGAAAAGAGTTGGGTAGAAAGAAGAAGTACTACATTGAGGAATTAAACCCTACGTGTGATCTCCAACAAAAAGAGTACATTGGAGCAATCATTTCGTGGAGGGAAAAGATTCTTATTGCTTAATTAAGGACCAACTCACATCAACTTTGGTGTGAAAGAGGATGGTGGAGAAGGCCTAAAGAGGCTTCAGAAGAACGGGTGGGTACATTTTGCACGTCTGGGGCAGTGGAATTGGAAAAACATTTCATTTTGAAATGTGATGCGTTCAAAGACATCAGAGAAATTTATGGGAATATGTTAGAATCGGTTTCTTGGCATTGTCTTTTCAGTGAGGGGATTGTTGGAAGGTTGGGCCAACTCATCATCAATATGAATAAGAAAATGATTGAATTGCAAAAGGCGAAAAAGAGGGAATTGTTTGTCCCATAGACTATTTTTTAGTCTCATGGAGGTTAAAATATCATTTCATTTCATTTCATATAAACCTAAAACTCAAAAACTATCGGTAACCAATTCAAGTTTACCTTAACTACCCAACAAATAATAATAATAACAATAACAACAACTTAGAATTTTATTTTCATTATTTTAGTTTGAGGCTATTTTTATTTTAACATAAGGTTATTTTTTGTTATTATTTTATTTTGACCAAGTTAAAATGTTTATAGGACATTACATTGCATTATAATCTCTCTACCCTATTGGCTTGAAGAGTACCTCTCCACACAAAATTAGTATAAAAATAAAAATATATTTATTATTATTATCTAAACACTATTTTAAATTAATTATTTAAAATATTAATAAGAACATTATCTTAATAATTGAATAAACAAATAAAACATATTATAATATAAATAAATAAGCATTGTTTCATACACGATCAGATTTTATATATTGAAAGTTTTGATTTAGAAATAGTTGCCCTATTCATTCCGTTCTTACCCATTGAGGTGTTAATATCTAATGTGAACCCTTCTTTCTAAAGTGAATGCACCTCAAAATTAAACCCTTTGAACCTATATAAGAAGGAAATTGGTTTTTCTTGAAGGAAAAAGACAGTGTTTTTATTGGTATTAGAAAAATACATCATATGCCTTGACATTCATAAATGTTTTTAATCCCTTTAAATGACATTAATATGTCCACTTTATTATCTCCAAAAAAATTGTGAGTTGTTCATAATCAATTCCTTCTTTTTTTTGTTAAGCTTGGTATATTCTCCTTTTTCATTAATATAAAGCAAATTAACACCACATAAAATTGGCTAGGTGGCCTCAACTTGCCCAGTGGGAAACCAAGTATGTTGGCCACCCATCCGCATTATATGCCATCTAGTAGCAAAAAATCTTGAGTCTCTCTATCCAAGCAATATAAGTTTCAGTTTCCTCTCCACTTCCATACTTTAGAGTTCTACATACATATGTAAATGCATAGACAAATTTAAAATCTAACTGCATATATAAACAAAATTATCAATAAGTAGGCATGCTAATCATGTTGTTCAGCTGACGCTGATTCAGTTGGTCGAATCTTTGGCATTCGATCCAGGCAGCTCTGTCTAAACTAGAATTCATGGCAGGTGTTGCTCAATTCGACCAAGGTATATGTCCTGTTTGTGCAATTGAAACTGCACCTTCTGAAATTCCTGCTTGTATTTTGACATTCCTGGACTGTGACTGCCATGCCAATCGAGATCTGCTCCATTGCCTTTCCCAACAGGCTTTTCATCAACCAATATAGTAGAGGGTTTGTTTGAACTGGGTGATTCTCTATCTTGTGTTCCCAGGATCCAGGATGACTGCTCTCCAGTCCTCTAGCTCCGTATATGTCTCACTCTCCTCCTTCACTTCTGCCTCCCATTATTCTAACATTCTTCTAATTTCTTTATTAGTTCCCTCCTGGTAGGTGGTTGTCGCTTCACGGATTAAACGCTCGACTTTCGACCTCGTCGGCCACCTGAAGAGCCAAGTTCCATGTCGTGCTTGGCCTCTTACCTTAGCCTTGGGTCTTTGTTGGTCGAGTCATTATCTCACTGACCCAACCCTTTGTAATGAGAGGTAGATAAGCTGGTTTACAAACTATAACCTAGTCAGTCTTGGAATTTCCTTGTGTTGGGGTGGGTTTACCACGCGACGGACCTTCTTTGCATACAAAACATTCAATTTACCAATTAATCTTCATTGTATTACAACAAAATTCATGTATACGGGTGGCAAGATTATGTGACTCCATCCCCCCAACTTCACACCCCCTTGACGCTTGAAGTTACATGCCCCTCATGGTCGCAGGCTGGATATGCAGAGAGGCCCTGCCCATGCCCTACACATGTGGGTCCAAGTCCCAATTGAAGCCCCCCCTTAGCATCGCTTATGCATGTATTATCTCCCCAGTCCCAGTTAAAGAGACCCAACTGCCTTTCGGCCATCGGCCCAACCTGTTTGAATTTCCCTTTGTTGCCAACCCGACAAGCAAAATGGGAGCCCAACACAGGCGGCCAGCCATCCTTGAGACCCGTAACACAACCATCGTCTACCCTCCTTCCCATTCTGCCATAACCAGTCTCAATTCCTTGCTAGGTTTCATTCCCGCGTCATGTCTCCTCCTTCTCCCCAATTCCCAGGTCCATGCAATCCCCCTTGAGCTATGCATGACCAAAAGACAAAGGTTTCCTCCCAGAATGCGGGTGTACAAGCAGAGAATATCCCCATAGCCAAACCCCCAGGCTTTGCCAGTAATGCGACTGCATGGTCCTACACTATTATCCCTACCCAAAACCAACATAATTCCCTTATGGGATAGGAGAATCACGAAATAGAGCAAGATGGTTAGGATGCCCGATGGATTACAAAGGCAGAAGCAGACTATCGCTACCAGCCTACGCCCCCAACCCCTATCATCCTTACACTCCTTCCCCAATTTTCTTTCCATCTCCCATAGACGAAACAAAAATATGGCAACATAATGAGATGAGAGAGGTTGCCAATAACATACCCTATTTCCTTCGTTTGTAGACGAGGGGTTCTCTACCACTCATGGAGCCATTGCACCAGCCCGCTGCTCCAGTCTGCTTGCACTCGGTCATTTTGGTGCTCAGTACACTTATCTCCATAGTGATTACAGACTAAAACTGTTCCCCTGCTCTCGCTGCCATCTTTCCTTAATACTTTGTCCATCATCATGCAAAGGGCCACCGCACTTATCGCCTCGAGCATGTGGGGGGAGGTAGTTTTGTACCTCATCGTACATTCCATTAACATTGCCTTGATGAGGTGATCCTCTGGCTCGCAGCCTAATCGGGGGGAGTTTTTCCTAATCAATTAAACTAATAGCCTCTTCAAAAAGAAATGAAATGACATTCAGAAAAGTACATTAATATTTCATCTAACGATCATTGGAACTCTATCATTATATAAAAATGAAGATTGAAACTGTAATGACTATAGTTAAGTCCATGGTTCATGATCGCATCATCTAGTTTGTCCATTCTAGATATTACTAAAACAATCTATTAGGAAACCAGCACGCAAAAAGATAGAAGAGATAGATCAACGCCTTAGAATTCAGCCTCTTCGAGGGGGCAACCTCCTTTACATTACACAAATGAACAATTCTTGGATGATACAAATGACTAAACCTCCCTTCTATATATAAGAGTCTAAGGGGTCATAATGTAATCAAGCCGACATAACAGTAATAACATAAGGGCACAAAAATAACAATAGTGGGTTTCTATGGGGGCATACTAATAACAATATGGGGGCAATAGGGTCACAATAATAACAATAAGGGATACAACGACAATAGTAATAGGGGAATCACTAGTATTATAGGGGCCTAACATGCCCCTCTCATTCTGAAAAACATTGTCCAGAATGCTTGAGGAGTTCTAAATGCTTCTGTGTAAAATTCTCATCCTCCCAAGTGGAATATTCAACGGATAAGTTCTTCCACTTGATGAGATACTCCAAAATTGATCGATTTCGTAGCCGTCGAGTTCTTGTTTCTGTGACTGCTTCCAGTTCTAATATGATTTTTCCTTCCTCGTCAAGTTCTGGCAATATTGTTTGAACTGGGAGCTTGTCACCTATAACCTTCTTTAAACATGAAACATGGAAAATTGTAGAACTTTCTCTACAAATCAGCTAGCTCACTGATATCATGTAGAAATTTCACCTGCAGATCAAACTGATATATGCAATGTATTAAAGCATAATACTAGATCTACATCTACCATAAACTTTGCGGAAGCTAATCAACCATGAGCAACATCAAGCATGAACACATATAATTGATAAGAAGGAATCAATCACACATAACACAGAATATATCACTGGGGAAAGCACCAGCATAAAACCCCAACACCGTATTATCAATCAAGTGGAAATATGTATGGATTACAAAGCCTTGGCTCGGAAGCTATCCAACTTTCAGTGCAATCCCTCGGCTTCTCATAGACAGTCAAAGGCTTCTCACAAACCTTCTCCTCTGCCCTCCAAGCCTCCTATTTCCTTGGGGTCCAGTGCTGCCACCTATGTGAATTGGCCACTTCACACACTCACTAACCTCTAATTTAACTGCACAAACCTGAAGGAGATAAATCCTCATCATGGATGAGCTTCCTTTATAGGGAAAATATTCATCCAACTGATAGTACACTGTCCCTTCTCTGATCTCAATTGGGTCTCTGTCTGAACTGACATGCATGAGTTATTTAAGCTATAATATGTAGTTATATGAAAATACCAGTTGTTACATGCATGCAAGCATTAACAAACTGAATCTCATTAATTTAACAACTTATTAAATTAATCTAACTGGACTTGACTCAATTAACTGAGCCAACTAATTACAACTCATAATTACAACTCATCCTCATCCTTTAACTGATGGTTAAATCTATCTATTAAAGGATAATATGTTGCATGTCCTCACAAAGACTTCAAGTTTGACTTTCCTTAACTAATTAACTCACGGAGAATTAATTAATTAATATTCCAAACTGCTAGTAAGACCAAATTTGAATTTACTTCCTATAGATATACTAGGGACTGCTATAAATATGAAGGGACCGAGAAATGCTATTTTTATAAGATGTTATTTTTAGCAGTTTCACCTCTCACCCAAGGTGGCCAAAATGCTCATTGGCCAAACTGCTATTTTTAGAAGTGTTATTTTTAGCAATTTCTAAATTTACATTTCTTGTTGCACACTTTTCAACACTCCCTCTCAACAAGAAAGGCTTCCTCTCGAAACCGATCTTGTAACTCTGGAATGCTCTGCATGCAACACATCTACTAAGTGCGGTTGCTCCAACAACACTTGGAACAAAAAAACTCCCAACTGACCTCTCTGTTGGGCTAGAAACATACTCTGATGCTGAAGCTCTACCTGCTGCTGACAAGTGCTCCCTCTCTGACCTCTGCGCTACTGTAACATCTCCATGCATCTCGCACCATTGCACCCTTCTCTGTGCTACCCTGCACTATGCAACACACTTGTGCCTCTCGCATTGTTGCAGCCTGCATGCTCTGCGTTGTCCTGGGATTCCTTGCACTGTAGCTCTTTCTACCGCTCCATCCACATCTGTCTCTACCCAATCAGTCAGTTTTGCTACTCCTCATTGGGCTCCCGTAGAAAAGTCAAATCAAAGGGGTTGGGTACCTCAAGGATCCTGCCCCCCCCTCCTTGGGACGATCACTCTACATCATCCCACCTCCTACTTGGAGGTATGGCTGCATGTGATCCCTCTACCCACCTGGATCGAAGTTTCCCCCTACTGGAGGTCTCTGAAAGAGTAGATGTCTCTACTCGATCTCCACTTAGCTTCCCCTGTTGTGGTTGCTCCACAACCTCCTGAAGCTGTTGCACCAATCATGGCTCCGTCACAATCGTCTGAGACTTCTTCTGGCTCTGCATGTTGTTGAGTCCCAAACTTGCATCTTCCCGATACACCTTTTTAGCCTTTTTTTCCAGTTACCTGAACCTCCAATTTGTCAAATCATTGCATATTAGTTTAAAAAGAGAATATAAAATGGTTTCCTAACTATGTCTTGTGACTGCTGTTTGATTTAGATTTGCTCAGTCAGCTGCGGAATCTTGCCACTTTCCGCAGCCATCTCAACTTTTCGCAGCCTTTTTGTTGAAGTCTATGTTACAGGTGTCTACTGGAGAATCCGGCCACATGGGCAAGTTGCAAATGATGTGGACATGGAACGTGTCCCCTTGGTTCAGCTGAATCACTCACAGAAGACCGTGGTCAAAGACAGTCAAGCGGTGGTCAACCTAAGAGTTTTACGATGGCAGGACTCTGTTTTTCACCACGAGAAGAATTGCGTGGTAAGTTCCTAAATCCCAGGAGACGTGCTAACACTTGTGGACTGCTCCGTGAACCAAATCTAACAGCCACCCTCCTTGGATTTAATTTTCACGGCTACCATATTGCTAGATTTTCGGACGTGGTCATTCACGTGTCTGTTTACCAGTGCAGATCTTAGGAATTAGTTATGTCATTTCCTGTTATAAATAAAGCATTCTCATATGCATATGAACTAGCTTTTTGTATGTAAATTTGACTGTTTTACGAGTCACTGTGCCGTGACTTAATCCTTATGTTATGACTGCATTTTAATATATGAGAAGACACTGTTATTAAGCTCAATTCGTGGTTGATTTTTGATTGGCCGAGGTTGCAGAGGGCCCCTGTACACCAAGGTTCTGTAGTTACTGTATAGTTTCATGCTTTCTTCATTTATGTTCCTGATGCCATAATCGTTTGCTTGTATATATTACACTACTTATGGTATTCATGTTGATTGTTGTCCATAGTTTCTTTTATGCTTTCTCATGACTGTTAACTGATCAGTGTCTTTATTTCAGGTTCTAATAGATAGCCCAGGCAAGTGCACATATCTTTTTAATGACTAATGACATGATGGAATTATCTTGTCCTTTTGCTGATTTATTTTCCTAGTTCTAATTCCAGCACTGTTTTTTTTTTTTTTGTCCATTTACTTTTATGCAAGATAGATATTAGACTATTCATGTCATTTTCAGTTACCTCCTATAGCTAGAGCGAGTCGAATGGTGAGGGATTGAAGTATGAATGTATAGTTTGATATTAGTTTATCTGTTTTTGCAAGTTAGTGATTAGAGTACTCATGTCATTTTCAGTTACCTCCTATAGCTAGAGCGAGTCGAATGGTGAGGGATTGAAGTATGAATGCGTAGTTTGATCTTCGTTTCATTTTATGCAATTTAGATATCGGATTACTCAATTTGTTTATGATTACCTCCTATAGCCAGAGCGAGTCGAATGGTGAGGGGTCAGAATATGAGTTGATGTAATATGATTTAGTTACTTCGCTTACAGTTTTTGAATTGCTTTGAGTTCAGTTTTCTTTTTATACAACAACAAGGATACTGGGTTTCATAGTCACTAGCTCACTGTTTGGTTTAATTAGAATTTAGGTACATTTTTATTTTCTCTTAGTAATTGATTTCATTATTGCAAGTTTGAAAACCTTTTTGAAAAATTTGAAGTTTGGAAATTATTTTAAAGGTCACCATTGCCTTGAACACTTATATCCATATTTGATTTTTAGAATTGCCATCTCACATTAGGGAATCAACAAGAAAATAAACCCAAAAACAAACCAAAAATAAAAAACGACAAAGAAGTAAGAAATCTGTTATCTTGCATATATAGTGCACTTAATTTCAACAGTTTACGACTCCCAGATTAACAATTTAAATAGCAATTTAGGACACACTAAATTGACCAAACATTTTGGCGCTGTTGCCGGGAAAGTGAAACTAGGTACCCAATTTCTTAAAAAAAAAAAAAAAAAAAAATTAAAGGAAGGAAAAAATTGATGATTTCTCAAAGAATGCTCTCCTCTTGCACCTAGTGTGACCTGGAGGATCAGAAAAGAGAGTTATTGGTTCA
>APFE030495965.1:467998-509528 GCA_000404065.3 Pinus taeda | reverse complement strand
AGTACCTCTCTGCCACTTGATGCACAAGTTCAGTCTTTGAAACAGGAAGTATTTGAGCTAGAAGTCCTAAATAGACATATCATACAAGAAAATGAAGCACTTAAAGAGCAGGGTAAGGTAGACAAAATTGTCCATGACAATACTATGCTTCATTTAGGACTGTGGCAGAAGAAGAATAGAAGACTGAAGAAGAGATGCAAAAAGTCAAGCAGAGCATTAATTAACCTCAAGTTCAAATGTCTAGTTAGAAAGCCAAGGATGATGATGATGATGGCATCAAAGAAGAAGAAAACAGGACTAGACGTCCTTGTAGAAGCCTCAGAGCATGTGGATTAGAGGGAAATAACTCAATTTTGGTTGCATGAGGACATGCAACACCTTCACAGTGGGGGTATGTTGAGCCTCAACCCTGTACCTTCTTATACACCCTCTTAGCCTTCTTTCTCCACTCACTTCATTCACCCAGTTGTTAAATCATTGAATTATAGTCTAAAAAGGACTGTTTATATGGTTTTCTTACTATAATTATGACTGTTGTTTGGTTTAGTTTTTTTGTTCATGCAGCTGTGGAAACTTGTCAGTTTCCACAGCTAGCCCAGGATTTCACAGTTATTTTGTTAAAAGTTGTGCTCCAGGTGTCCTATGAAGAAACGAGCTACATGGGAAAGATCCAGGTGGCGGATACATGGAACGTGTCCCTTCAAATCGGCCAAATCATCCATGGGAGGCCACGGTCAACCAAAGTCAAAGACAAGGCCAGCCAAAGAGTTCACCGGTGGCGCGTCACTATTTTGGGCACGTGAGTGATACGTGGCACAGTCCTCAGCTCACGAAGGCACCGGCACACCTGGAGATCGTTCCTGAGACCTGAATCTAACAGCCAACCACTCCGAAGATTTAAGAAACATGATGACAGTTACACTAGATCTCGGCTGAAGAGATCTACGTGTCTTTAGCAACGCAGTTAATAGTGTAGAAGTTGTTAGTTAGCTTTAGTATTTTGGCATTATAAATAACGCGTCATTAAATGCTGTGAAAGGGCATTTTTGGAGATGTATGAATTCTGAACTGTTTATGTAATTCCGCACTGTTGGTTATCTTGTCATCCCACTGTTTTATATGCTGTTGTTTAATACATGAGAAGACTTTTCTGAGTTCAGCCGTGTGATTATTTGTTGATTGGTTGAAGTGGCAGAGGGCCCCTTCACGCTGAAGCCTTGTAAAGTGTTCATTTAGTTTCATTATGTTTTTGTTTTTATCATTATCTTGTACATAATATGTTGTTTTATGTTTCTGTTGTTTATATTTTCACCTTTGTTTTCTTAGAGCTGTAAACTGATCAATGCTTTTCTGCAGGTTTTCTTAGGCAGCCCGGGCATTTGGGAGGATTTTAGTCATGTCTTATCAACTAAAGAAACTAAGGAGTTAAACACTACAGTAAAAAAAGAATCATTGCAGATTCTGTAAACTGAAGGGACAACCTCATTCATTGTTGAGGCTCTCGAGAAAACTATTTTTGCTGAAGATATGGACATTGTCCCAACATTTCCTACATCATGGATATTTCTGAAAATTGAAGAAATCCCTCCTTTAGACGTGTTTTACAATCCTAAACACAAATTAGTGATGAGAAAACAAAGAAACAAGAGAAAACCGGAGCAGGAACATGCATTAGTGTCTAATGATACTCCTTTTCAAGTTCTCTGGAAAGGAACCCAATCAGCCCCTGATGAAGAATTAAACAAACTCTCACTATTTGTAGGGGCTTATGCTAGTGCTATTATCGATAAAGAAGTAGAATTCCAACTGCTTATAAAGGAGAAGGACCAAAAGATTGTTCAATTAGACCAAAGTATCCAAAGTGAAATGCAGGTGATAGAACATCAATGGCAAACAAAACTTGTTGAATTACAAAAAAGTTTCAATGATTTGAAACTACAATATGAATCTAATATCAAAGATAAAGATGCATAGGTACAACAGCTACAACAAAAGATTAATCAGGTTAAAAAAATCTAGAAATTAATGAAGTTAAAAAGGATATAGGAGAACTAGATACACTCATTGCTAAACAACAGATTGTGTTTTGTCATAAATTAACTTTAATTCATGATTTGTGTAAGTCTAATGATTCCTTGGTTAACCAGTTGTCTGAACTAAGGACATTTTATGAAGAAGTTAATGATAATATTTCTGAGTATATAGATTTGCAAGATATTGTTGAAGGAAGATCAAACGATCTTCCTCGATTTGAAGAATCTCAAAAAGATATTGTTTTCGCTGACTGGGACATACAAATGAAGCAAGCGTAAATGGCTATCATCAGAGCCATAAATCTTGCTTCCAATCTCACCAAATACATTAGCGATAACCTATGCAAGCAAATCTAATACAGGAATGTCCATGGGACACTTTACTAGATGTAAAATTTCTAAAAATACACGGTAGCAAACATCACAGAAAAAGGTTGAAGATATCAAAATTTTATCGAATGTAAACCTCGAAAGCTATTGGCATTTCTTGGTAAAACCACATAGTCAATTTCTTGTACTGAGGTGTCTTTCTAATGTGATAGCTCTGTTGATCTAAATTTGATATAAGGTTGTCATTGATGTCAACCTAGTAGCACCAAGGATGACCCTAAACTTATATGGCACATTGCACATCATCATTCATTGTTTCTTGTCTCATAACCATTATAGGAATACTCTACTCAAAAATGGATTTCTATCGATATATAGCTCTCCTCATAATTCCTCGCAGTTTGTAATTTATTCAAGATTGAAGTTAGTAACCCCAATTAGTGGGCTAAAACCCCATGGGGTTGTGGCATGGAATTTATCATTGATATTTGTCATTGAATAGTCAATAATTAAAAAAATATTAAGCTCCTAAAATCCCTCCAACATTATCTATAGAAGCCCCTCTCAACTCTCTAAAAAGAAATCTCATATATCCTCCAAAAGTAGCGATCGTGGCATTTTTGCTATAACTTTATTTCAACAAAGTATTAGATGTTGAAATTAAAAACCATTTGAGCCAAAATCCAGATGAACACTGTGACCAAATTTAAGATCTTGGTTCACTATATTTTCAGAGATATGATCTGTGGAAGTTAGGGTTTTTGTAGGCTCGCGAATTTCATCTCAAAGAGATGACCTTGGGAAAATCGTCATAACTCTCTCTCTCTCAGAAGCAGATTGGAATTTTCTAAAAAATGGTGGATAGTTCATAGAATGTAGTTTTTTTTATATCAATTTTAAAGACGAAGGAGTAAATAGTTACATGTGGCACATCGTACAAGTTCGCTCCACTGAACTAGTCCATAATTAGGCCATTGTGAGAGATTGGGCATAACTTAGCCTTGAAGAATCCAAATCAAGTCAAGCGTGTGGCATTGGAAACAAGACTTAGAGGGTTACTATAGAACCAAAGATCAGATATTGGGGATCTGAAATCACAGAGATACATCAGATTCAATATCGTGCTCCTAGAAGGCAAAAAAAAAAAAAAAAACTAGATCAAGTGCTGTCAAGGGGTGCAAAGGACTAGACTTTCTAGGCCAGAAAAGAAAAAGGTGCAGCAAAATGATGTAGTGGAGGTAAGATATTGGTAAGTATCTTTTGTATATGCATGTTCATCTCTTAGCTGGATTAGGTTCTTTGTATTCTAATTTGTTGTTTTTGTTTAGCACTGACATATGCTCTACAGGATGAGGTAAGTTTTGCTACTATCATGTCATGGGTATTTCCTTGAAGAATTTTTACAAGTATTATATATTCATCAAGAGAAGACTCAATGCATAATCTAATGTTTTGAAGAATGAGAAAGGGTAACATGAAAAGAGCAACAATCAAGGTACATAACAGTAGCAAGAAGTTCACCACATGAAGTCTTCAAGTGGGAAAGCACTGCATATAGTCATTGTAAAAGTATCATTGTAAAAGTATCATTGTAAAAGCATCATTGTAAAATTTGTACAAGTGTCTATCTACCAAGAGTTGAAGAGGCAATTTTGGGAGGTCTAGGATCATCATTAGGTGGTTGTTTCATATTTGGGGTTATGGTCTAGTGTGTTTTCTTCTTCTACATCATTCTATATCATTGTAAAGTGGACCATTTTCCCTGGTATGGGAGTCCATTCTTATTTTATTATTCTATATGGTGGTAGGGTGGTGTTAGGCTAGTGCATGAAGTCACCAATAGGTTCAAGCCTGTGAAAACTTTAGGGTGGTAGGGTGATGTTAGGGTGAATTGTATCTCATTGGGTGTTGGGGCATCCGTTTAGTTGACTACTGAAGAATCTCGAGCGCTGGACAATAATTATTTTCTAGATTATGGGAAGTTGGAGATTTCTTTTTAATTGGAGTTGAATATTAAAGAATTATTAGAAAAACGTTCAGGTGATTTTTGTCCTGGAGGGGGTTTCCACCTTAAAAAATGTGTGCATTTTTGTTACTTTTGTTTACTGCTATCATTGTACAAACATTGATAATAATTAAAGATTAACTAATGCTCTGAAAGATTAATAACAGTAATAATTGAAAGGAATATTGATTCACCCCCACCTTTCTCAGTATTTCCAACAATTGATATTAGATCTTGGTTCCTTCAATAGCAGTTTAACAACTAGAAGGAGATCATGGAGCATACCAATAATGGTGTACCTCTGTTCAATTAAAATAATTATGCACTATGGAAAGGAAGAATGGAGGTCTATCTCTTGGTGCAAGGTTACGAAGTATGGGACACTGTTCAAAATGGATGTACAACAATCACGAATGAACAAGGTAAGAAGAATTTGGTAAATGATGCAAAAGAAAAGAATATTATTATCAATGGACTTATTAAATCTGCTTATCATAAGGTTTTGGGTTGTAAAACCACCAAAAATGTATGGGACAAGCTTGTCAAGATTATATATGCAGATGACTCAAATGTCAAAGAAGAAAAGATTCAAATCTACAGAGAAAAATTTGAGCAACTCGGAATGAAAGAAGATGACAACATTGTTGCATACTTCCAACACGTTGATGAAATAACCAACACACTGCAAGGATTGGGAGAGCCTGTAGATGAGAATACTATTATACGAAAGATTCTTAGAACGTTACCAGGAAGATTCAACCCGAAGGTATCGGTCTTAGAATACAGTGAAAATATGGCCAAACTCAGCAAAGAGGAATTACATGGAGTTCTCATATCATATGAAATGAGACTTGATGAAGAAGAGGGTACTTGGGATCTATAAACTACGTTCACTGCATCTAAGAAAACTAATAAGGAAAAACAACCTTCAAAGGCAAACACCTACACCTACAAGTGTGAAGAAAAGGAAGATGATGAAGAAGGTTTTTCAAATGGAGAATATGCTTACTTTACAAGAAAACTAAAAATTAGTAAGGGAAAATTCAAAGGTAAACTTCCATTGATATGTTTCGGTTGTGGTGAGGTTGGGCATTTTGCAGCAAAATGTTCGAACAGAAGTGATGGAAACTCAAAAGGAAAGAATGGATTTAATAAATTCAACAAGCAAGGCAAGAAGAAAGGATTCAAAAGGAACTTTCTCTCTAAATAAGATAGCTCATCATCTGATGAAGACAATGATAATGAAGAAGAAGCTAATGAGAGAGTATTGTTTATGGCCAAGCACAATAAATAAGAGGTATCAAACAATGAAGAAGAAGGGTTGACCATAGAAGAATTTTATGAGGAAATCAAGCTTATAAAAGAGCTCAAGGTTGAGAAGATCCGTTCCAATACTCTTGAAGAACAAGTTCAAGGTCTCAAAATTGAAGTGGAAGAACACAAATGTATTGAAGAGTCACGTCAAAAGAAGTTTGAAGAAAGAAACCGAGAAAGGGAAGCATTAGAAGTTGAAGTAGTCTCGCTGCGTAAGGAAGTGAAGAAGGGAAACACTATCCAAAACTATGCCAACAACTCAAGGGCGTTGGAGGAACTCATAAAAAATCAACGATCTTACAATGATAGAACTGGCCTCAATTACAAAGAAGAAGAAGCAGGACCTTCTACAACAAAATACAATGAACCTATGAGATCTGATAGGCATGTAGACTTCATTGGACAAGATTTGCAAGAACAACCTTGGAAGACAATTCCCTGACAAAGATTTCCATCTAGGTACCAACATATTTTTCATGGCTATTGTTATTCATGTGGAAAACTTGGTCATAAAGCTATAGAATGTCGCACATACCCTAGGAATCAATACAATTCCAGGAGATCTATCAAATATGAACCTCCCAGGGCTCAATGAAACATCAATAGATTTGAACATTTAAGAAATAATATTGAATGTTACAAATGTTGAAACTTTGGACACATAGCTAGAGACTACAGACTTGAAAATCCTCCGGAAGAATCTTCAAATCCACAAAATGAACGAACATGGAAGAAGAAGAAGACTGATAATTGTGCTCTTACTCTCAAGGCTCAAAACAACAAAGATGTGTGGTATGTTCATAGCGATTGCTCAACGCATATGACTAGAGATAGAAAGAAATTTATATCTATGAAAGAGAAGAAGGATGGAACCATGTCCTTTGGAAATGATGGATCTTCAAATGTTATAGGATCAAGGACCATCAGTCTCGGAAGCAAAGACACTCTAGCCAAGAATGTTCTATTGGTTGAAAACATGAATCACAATCTACTCAGTGTTGGACAAGTAGCAAGATTCCAAGCAACACAAAAAGAATCACATATTATTGTCATCAAAAGAATTCTTTGATATCTAAAGGGTACAACAGAATATGACTTGTGGTATCCCAAGGGCAACAATCCCATTATTCAAGCCTTTATAGATGCAGATTGGGCAGGAAGTGTTGATGATCGTAAGAGTACTAGTGGAGCAACATTCTATCTAGGTGGTTGTATTGTATCATGGTTGAGCAAAATCAAACGTCAATCTCATTATCTACATGGAAGCAGAATACATTGCAGCGACAGCTTGTTGTACTCAAGTCCTTTGGATGAAACAAACTTTGCAAGATCTTCAAGTACAATTCAGTGAGCCTATCCCATCTTCTGTGATAACACAAATGCCATCAGCATCTCCAAGAATCCTGTAATGCATTCAAATATAAAACACATTCCGATCAATTATCATTTTTTTAGAGAACAAGTGGCTAAAAATAATATCAAACTTAAATACATTGGTAGAAAAAATTGTTGATATATTCACTTAACCTTTACCTCGTGAAGCACTTGAATATCTTCGCCAGAAGCTTGGGATTCTCTCAAGTTCTCATTAGATTTTCCTTAATCAGAAAATAAATGGGGAGTGGAAGGGTGTATAGGTCCACAAGATGGTTTTGTTTCAGGGGGAGTTACCCTTTTCTATTAATGTCAAAGGGGGAGAGAAGGCAGTAGGAAGAGGTGCCTTGATCGCAGGGGGAGTACTTTTGTTGCCATCAATGCCAAACGGGGAGATTGTTGATCTAAAGATGATCTGAGGTAGTCATTGATGTCAACTCAAGAAGCACCAAGGATGAACCTAAACTTCTATGGCACATTGGGCATCATCATTCATTTTTTCTCATCTCATAACCATTATAGGAACACTCTACTCAAAAATATTTTTCTATCAGTATATAGCTCTCCTCGTAATTTCTCACCGTTTGTAAGTTATTCAAGATTGAAGTTAGTAACCCCAATTAGTGGGCTAAAACCCCATGGGGTTGTGGCATGGAATTTATCATTGATTTTTTTCATTGAATAGTCAATAATTAATAATTTTTTAAGCTCCTAATATCCCTCCAACACTCTCTATAGAAGCCCCTCTCAACTCTATAAAAATAAATCTCATATATCCTCCAAAAGTAACGATCGTGGAATTTTCACTATAACATTATTTCTGCAAAGTCTTAGATGCTGAAATTAAAAACCATCTGAGCCGAAATCCTGATGAACATCGTGACCTAATTTCAGATCTTGGTTTGTTATATTTTCAGAGATATGATTTGTGGAAGTTATGGTTTTTTGCAGGTTCTTGCATTATATCTCAAAGAGGTGACCTTGGGAAAATCGTCATAACTCTCTCTCTGAGAAGCAGATTGGAATTCTATAAAAAGTGGTGGATAGCACACAGATTTTAGTGTTATGTGTGTCAATTTTAGATCCGAATGACGAAACAGTGACACGTGGCACTCCGTACAAGTTCTCTTTACTAAACTAGTCCATAATTAGGTCATTGTGAGAGATTGGAGTTCAATGCTTTTCTATATTCCAGGAAGTTGGAGATTTCTTTTCAATTGGAGTTGAATATTAAAGGATTATTACAAAATTTTTCAGGTGGTTTTTTACCCGGAGGGGGTTTCCACCTTAATAATTGTGTGCATTTGTGTTCCTTTTTTTACTGCTATCATTGTACAAACATTGATAATAATTGAAGATTAACTAATGCTCTAAAAGATTAATAATAATACTAATTGAAAGAAATATTGATTCAACCCCCCCCCCCCCCCCCCCCCCTAAATTTCTAAAAGATCATCTTCTAACAACACTCAACAATGCAATCTTTAAGGGGCAGATACACATTCAGAAAAAACTCAAAAAGATTCATCCAAATTTGGAAAGTTAAATCAAAAGTGAGTTAAACAAGCTTCTGAAAGGCAAAAATTATCTTTCCAACAAGGCATTCCAAATGGTTTTCTAATCTTGTACCAGTCAGAAAAAAGAATGGTGATATTCCCATTTGCATTGATTTTAGGAATTTAAATAAGGCACGTGAAAAAGATAAATTTACCCAATGGAACAAGTCCTACAATTAGTTGCTAGTTATGAAGTAAATTCTTTTCTAAATGGATTCTCAGGTTATAATCAAATCCTTGTTCATCTAGAGGATAGATTAAACACAACATTCAAAACAAAATGGGGAACATACGCATATCAAAAAATTCCTTTCATATTGATGAATGCGTTGTCGCTTTTTCTACCACTTGTAGCACAAGTGCTTCATGAGATATAGAAAGCTTCCTAGAGACAGCCTCTAGGTTGATTGTAGACCAACGCCTAAGACATCTTAGATAGAGGAGTGCATGGAGGAATATCAGTGAGCAGTTTCTGCAACACTTCAATTGTCACGTATTTTGAAAATAAGATTAAAAGGGGGCTTAGTTCAATAGGCCTTCATTAAGGTAAACTCAAGCCAATACATGGATATGAATGTTTGGGGTGGTAAGTCAAGCCAACCTCAAGGAGAAATGTCTGGTTCTAGTGGCCAACACACAACAATAAGCAACTTAATATTGTTGATGTACTAAAGTGAAGAGGAGAAAAGGAAGGAGGGAATTCGATGTGTAGGGTTGATTGCAATGCATAATCCTAAGCCATGATGTTCTAGTAGAAATATGGAAGAGGGAGGAGATGAAAGAGCAGAAACAGTGGAGTGTGAATTAAGGTTTCATGCCATATACCTCATGGGTACCTTTATCACCAAACAACATGAGTAAATTTGTGCTCATACATGTACTGCAGGTTAATCGAATAATCACAAGTAAATATGTCTTGTACACAAGTATTGTAGGTTATAGACTAATAGAAGTAACTTTGTCTTATACACGGGCATTGTTCGCTATTTAGCATCATAGATAAATCCATGAATCAGAGAGAAACTGACAACTTCATCACACTATTTCAGAGAAAGAAAAAAATATATGAAATGAGATTTACAGAGGGATAATCATAATGTGCATTTCCATGATTGGAATCACCAAAGAGTTTCATTAATCTTCGAAATGAGTCCCATCCACCATTCCATTTACATTCAGCAATATATAGCTCAAGTCCCTCATGAACAAGCTTCATAGAACCAAAGTGGAACCATAGTGTTTGGACCATTGCGCATGCAAAATTCAAGAACCCCCTTTTGCAATTGTTTCTTCCCCCTATTTATACAGAGAAGGGGGGATTTGAATCAACATTTACAAATATCTTAGCAAAGCACCAGCTATTCGATTGACTAGTCGTCTCTGCCTACGATAGTTTTTCTTCCAAAAATGATTCCCAAGGATTTGATTCCTTTCTTGAAAATAAATAGAAATTACAGAATAATAAAAAAAAGGAAAATGGAAAGATGATGGAGGAAGTATCCCTATGCCATTTATGAGATTTCCCCTAATCAGGCCACAACTTTTCCTTAGTGTGCTTCTCCTATCGCTTTGTCAGTTCCTATCGCTTTCACCTTAACTGTCTAGCTTCACCACTCTCTGGAATTGGTAGCGATCGACTGTGTTTTCTTGTAAAAGAGCAGAAGTAGAGTTTTTCCGGGTAGTCCTTTACATTTATGATTGAGTGGAGCTCCATGCTAAGGCATTAAGTCTTCTAAAGTCACCATATTGATTTACTATTGCACCATGCCTTCATTCAATGCCTCAACTGACAACCTATCTGCCTTCAAAGCCTTGCACCATATTATTGGGGCATCGCGGCATCAAGGCTTTTACTCTAAAAGGCGTTACAGAACAATGATTCTTGATCTCCTTCGACTCCCTTTGGTTTAGCCCTTTTCAGTATTTCTTCATCATAGGACTGAGGGTTGTGACTTGGGGCTCAACCTTTATATTGGAGGTTTCCATTGAGGGCTTTTATATTGGAACCACAACATGTTTGCAATCTTCGACTACTATAGCCAAGTAGTGCTTGGCCTCCAGCTTCGCCTTTGGTTTTTCGTTGATTTCCTTTGTAAATCGCTTCCAGCCTTTCTCGGTGATTTGTACTATCGACATTCTTTTCCCACAATTCCTTTATAGTGGTTACTTTAATATCATCGATTTCCGATGTGTGACATGTCTTACATTGTTGTGATCGTCGATCATCAATTCACTCTAAACCTCCTATCGTTGATATACTATGTGGCATGGATCTCTGATTTATCGAAACTTTAATGCGTGTTGCACCATAAGCCATGATGTTATGCAGTGTGATCATCGATATGTGATGTGACCCTGATGTGCCATCATCAATATGCCTTGTCACTAGAACCTCCGATTTGAAGGATCGCTGATATGCCGAGACCCGGGATTTTACACTTAGGCATTTTCTCCTTGTTTTCTTATTTTCAAAGGGAAACTTCAATCTTCTCTACCTTTTGATTCCGAAGTCCATTCTAGGACTTCCACATGCCATTGGAAAGCTAATTCCAAGAACTATCCAATGGAACGGCCCCAATTTAGCTTTGAGAGATTTTGTGGCTTGGAATATGGCTTCATACTTCATTGCTCTTTTGCACTCTGGGAAACTAAAAAAGCATTTTGCAGTGAGTAACAACATTGCCTCCAACTGGGAATAGTGCCTTGCTGGGCAAGGTGCTTAGAGCCTACAGTCCAGTAGCCTTCACCATTGGGCATGGAGTCAGAAATATAATGAATCTATACAACCAAAAAATATCCGTGGGACTTTATTTACTGGGAGTTCTTTCCTCATAAAACTGAAGTGCAGAAATAAAAATTCTAACAACTAGAAATTAAATGCTCAGCTAGTGAGCTTATTTATATACAACTCCTACTTATGTATAGGGCACCAATTCACCTAAGTGAGGTAAACCCTCCATTGAAACAAACCCAACATCAGAGTATTGGACCTTATGCCTCTATGTTACTAAAATTTAAAAATCAAAACAAGCATACACCATAAAAAGTCTTCAAACAAAAAACCTAATACATTCTCCATAAATAGCCTCTGTTGCTGACCAAAGAATGTGCTCACGTAATCAGCTACTGGGTCATAGAACCGACGAGATGAATTTACAGCTGCCTTATTTCCATGAAACATCTATTGACCAATATCTTCTTGATCAGGATAGCCACAAATATTGTTCAGCTCTTCAACCTCAGATTTTTCAAGAAAATCTTGTTGCTGGAAGCCTTCTCCCCACTTGTTAGTAAACCACTCCCTTTGAACATCTATGGCCATCTCATCCTTCTCTAAATAATATGAATCATAAATTGGAGGAGGTTCTTGAACTTGTTCTCCAGGGGAAGGATGCACATCGTGGACTGGAGCCTCTTTTTTGACCTCCTAGGGTCATCCTCTTCTTGTGCAGCTTCCCATGACTTGGATTGTTGTGGCTCTACATCACTTGACTCTCCATCAGATTCATATACATCATAAGAAGGAGAAACATCAAATTCAACTGAATAAGATCTCTAAGGGTTTATTTGCAGCTCGATGATGTTTCCTTCTTCTCTTTCTTGAACATTGGGTGATGCTTCTTGATGCAAGTAGATGTTTCCTTATAGTGGAGCTCCACAAACATCTTCAACAAGATCATTAACCTCAGGAATATTTTCAACTTTAAAATGTGCATAACAATCTTCAAACAAAGAATTCGGTGGATATAATCTTTTGCAATAATGATGGAATTCTATATGAAAACATTTTAAGGAAGATATGTTGCCATGAGGTATTGTTCTGTACCAAACTCTAAAATCTTCTTCTAAAGAGTACATGAACAGTTTCATTTGCGCATCTTCAAAAGTAATACCCTATTGCTCCATGCATTCATGAAAGTTTTTAAGGTGTTGTTCAGGCCTTCTATCTGTGTTCCCATTGAATCTAGGATAATAGGTATTCCATTCATGAAATTAAGGGACGTGATTGGGATAACCAGAAATATAAGAAAAATCCAATGGGGCAAATTGGTTGGTCAGGAATGCAGGAATCGCCATTTTGAGAACCCTTTTAGGTGAGTGAGCTCAAGTTCAAAGGTAGGGTGAACTTTCAGTTGTTTAGCATCAGAGTGAGGATGAGGCTGCTTAATAGCCAGGATGATCAAATAGAGATATTGACAGTGGAGTCACCAAGGATATTTGCCATAAAATTGAAATAGTGGAATCGCCAAGGTGTGAGATCTTAAACCCACACTTCCCTTGCTCACCTAACAGAGGGAATGTAAATATTTGTTGTACCCACGGAAAAATATTCTAATATTTTCCCTGGCAACTGTGGTAGAAAGATGTTGTCGCTTTTTCTAGAACCTGTAGCACAAGTGTTTCAGGAGATATAGAAATCTTCCTAGAGACAATCTCTGGGTTGATTGTAGACCAGTGACTAGGACATCTTAGATAGAGGAGTGCATGGAGGAATACCACTGAGGGTTTTCTGCAACACTCCAATTTTCATGTAGTTTGAAAATAAGATAAAAAGGGGGCTTGGTTCAATAGGCCTTCATTAAGGTAAGCTCAAGCCAATACATGGATCTGAATATTCAGGGGGGTAAATCAGGCCAACCTCAAGGAGAAATGTTTGGTTCTAGTAGGTGGCACACAACAACAAGAAGCTTAATATCGATGTTGTACTAAAGTCAAGAGGAGAAAAGGAAGGAGAGAATTTGGTGTGTAGGGATGATTGCAATGTAGAATCCTAAGCCACTGTATTCTAGTTAAAATATGGAAGAGGGAGGAGATGAAAGAGCAGAAAGAGTGGAGCGTGAATTAAGGTTTCATGCCATATACTTCATGGGTACCTTTATCACCAAATATCATGAGTAAATTTGTGCTCATACAGGTACTGCAGGTTAATCAAATAATCACAAGTAAGTTTGTCTTGTACACAGGTATTGTAGTTTATAATCTAATAGAAGTAAACATGTCTTATACACAGGTATTGTTCGCTATTTAGCAGCCTAGATAAATCCATGAATTAGAGAGAAACCGACAGCTTCATCACACTATTTCAAAGAAAGAGAAACATATATGAAATGATATTTACAGAGGAGAAAAATATTGTTCATTGCCATGATTGGAATAACCAAAGAGTTTCATTAATATTTGAAATGAGTCCCAATCACCAGTCCATTTACATTCAGCAATCTATAGCTCAAGTCCCTTTTGAACAAGCTTCATAGAATCAAAGTGGAACCATAGAATTTGGACTACTGCAGGTGCAGAATTTTGGAACCTCCTTTTCTAAGTTTTTCTCCCACTATTTATACAGAGAAGGAGGGCTTTGAATCAACATTTACAAAATATCTTAGTAAAGGGCTAGTTGTCTTATTGACTAGCTATCTCAACCTGTAATAGTTCTACTGCCCAAAATGATTCCCAAGGATTTTATTCCTTTCTTGAAAAAAAACAAAAATTACAGAATAATAAAAAAGGGAAAATGGAAAGATGATGGAGGAAGTATCCCTATGCCATTTCTGAGATTTCCCTTGATCAGGTCATGTATTTTTCATGGTGTGCTTCTCCTATTGCTCAAGGGGTTACTATCACTTTTGCCTTAACTGTCTAGCTTCACCACTCTCTGGAGTTGGTAGCGATCAACTATGTTTTCTTGACCGGACAATCCTTTACATTTATGACTGAGTGGAGCTCCATGTTGAGGCATTAAGACTTCCTGAGTCCCCATACTGATTTACTGTTACACAATGCCTTCATTCAATGCCTCAATTTCTGATCCATCCACCTTCAAAGCACTGAACCATGCTATCGAGGCATCGCAGAATCAAGACTTTTACTCTAAAAGGTGGTATAGAACAACAATTCTCGATCTCCTTCGACCCCCTTTGGTTTAGCCCCTTTCAATATTTCTTCATCATAGGACCTAGGGCTATGACCTGGGGCTCATCCTTTATATCGAAGATTTCTAGTCGGGGATTTTATATTGGAGCCACAACATGTTTGTGATCTCTGACTACAATAGCCAAGTAGTGCTTGGCCTCTAGCTCCGCCTTTGGTTTTCGTTGATTTCCTTTGTAAATTGCTTTTGGCCTTTCCCAATGATTTGTACTATCAACATTCTTTTCCTGCAATTCCTTTATAGTGGTTGATTTAATATCAACGATTGTCGATTTGCGACATGTCTTGCGTTGTAGCGATCGTCGATCTCCAATTCACCCCGAACCTACGATCATCGATATACTATTTTCCATGGATCTCTAATTTATCAGAACTTTAATGTGCGATGCACCAATATGCCATGATGTTATGTAGTGTGATCGCCAATACGTGATGTGACCCTAATGTGCGACCATCGATATGCCATGTCGCTAGAACCTTCGATTTGCAGGATCGTCGATATGTCAAGACCTAGGATTTTACACTTAGGCATTTTCTCCTGTTTTCTGATTTTCAAAGGGAAACTTCAATTTTCTCTAGCTTTTAATTCTGGAGTCCATTTTGGGACTCCCACATACCATTGGAAATCTAATTCTAAGCACTATCAAGTGGAGAGGATCTGATTTAGCTTTGAGAGCTTTTGTGGCTTGGAATATGGCTCCATACTTCACTGCTCTTTTTCACTTTAGGAAACTAAAAACGCATTTTGCAGTGAGTGACAACAGAACGCAGGAGCCACATTCTAAAGAGCGGTGGACATTGGATTTAGTGGTGTTAGAGTCAGTCTGGTCAGTCCTCCGTCAAAGATCAAAACTCTTTATGCATTTCATTTTTAGGTGTCCCGCTCCATTCACCCAGCTGCATTCTGCTAGGGGCATGCCATAATCTGATGGAAAAGGTCATGCTAGTCATTTCCCCTCATGTCTGGCTCCTATTGGCTCAAGTCTTTTGTCAATGATCACTAAAGTCCATGACAGTCAAGGTCTGGTCCTTTAATGGACAAAAGTCATTTTCGATCATTAGGTTTAGGTATTAAGCAATTTGGTCTTCAACCAAAGCCATGCAGGCCAGAGTGAGGCCCTTATAGAGTTATGATTCAGAGAGTTTCATCGTCATGTGGATAGACTTCGACTCTTCTTCAAAACTCTGTTTTGAAGAAAAGTCAAACAGTGTCATTGGTGATAAAATTTTCAAAAAAGTCGTTAGTTGATTTCTTCAAATGCAGTCATGGTTTCCATGGCCAAATGTCTTGTCGTGCAATCCCTCCAAAGAGTGCAAAAAAATTCATCATTTGAGCTAAAATTTCAAAGGGAAAAGTGAAAATCAGTGTTGCTTTAAGTCAGTGAAAAAGTTTCAAAACAAAACATTAGAAAAATGGGTTTTTGGAGAAGCAAAAATTTAACCCATGACTTCCAAGTCTTTATATACACGTTTTCACCAAAATCAAAGTCATTGTGCAAATCAAGTGCATAAGGAAACATTGCAAAGTGTTTTAGAGTGCATTGTGTGTGTTTGGAGCAAAGTAGGAGACAGTTTCCAGGGCGCGGCACACACAGAGGGTGTGGCACACACAGAGCCACCCCTCAGTAAATTTTTTCAACGGGCATGGCGCGCACCCAGCGTGCAGTGCATTGGGTTTGGCGCGCGGCGCACACTCACAAAGGGCCAAAACCGTGCCAAATTTCCTCAAATTTCTTGCGAAGCCCCTCAAATTGATAGGTAGGCTCTATGTCATCGCTTGCTCATCAAAGTTTATGAATGTCATGGTGGTTTATGGCTATGTTTAATTGCCACAAAACTCATAAAACCAACCCCTCAAAAAACATCAAAACCATGGTGGCTAGGTTTGCAAAATTGTGGTGTTAGTGTCAAGGTTCCATTTCACTCCTCATTTTTCCCTCGCTTGCCATTTTTCCCTGTTCCCCCATTTTCTCATTTTTCCTACTATCCCTACCCTAAAACACTACCAAACCCTATCCCCTATCCCTCCACTCTTTGGTCAACATAACACCCCAAAACCATACCTTGTCAAAACCCCAAGACCCTACCATATCAAATACCCAAACCCCCTACATATCTCTAAACAAACTTCTCCCCATAACCCCTATTCCCATCATATTACTCCCCTCCTAATACTCCCTTTTTTTTCATTGTTCCCTTTGGTTGAAGATATCACAAAAGCACCCAACTTCACACCATCATCAAAGGGCAGCCTAAGTACAATACACACAATAGTCATGGCATCAAAGCATTCATCAAAGTATGAGATGGAGACACAAAGTGATTCATCCTCGGAAGAACAGGCTCCCAGGAGACATCACAAGAGTGGCAAACATGTTAGGGATGAGCCAACTACCCTCACTGAATTGCAAGCATGCCCTCTTGGCATGTCATGTTTCCAGCATCTATCATGTTTTGAATTTTTTCAAAGGGTGGCTAATGTTAGAGTTCACCATGAGTTGGCCCATATTTTTGTGCTTCACCTACATGGAGGTCAGTCTATCTTGGCCGGGGTCACCTTCACATTGACACCCGAAAAAATCTCAGTGGCAACAGGCATACCAAATGTTGGAGAATAGTGGCATAAGAAAAAGAGGGTGGATAGGCAACACTATGAGCCTTACATTAAGGCCAGATTCTTGAGGCAACTCACAAGAGTCTTTCCATTCAGATATTTGAAAGATGAATATGCCCCGCTCATGAAATTGATCATGAAATACTTCAGCTGTGAGGGGAGGTTCTCTCGTCTATATGCCTATTACATCAGGTTTCTCATGCACTTTACCAAGGTGCGGATGATGAACCTCCCATTTTCATATGCAGGAACATAGAGAGGATGAATACCTTCATGCAACATAAGACCCCTCAGCAGCAGCTTAACAGTGTTTATCACTTTGCTCTTATCCGCATTTTGGTAGATCATCAGTTGGGATTGCAGGGAATTGCTTGGGAGGACTTCATCTCCCGTGACCTCTTCAACACTTCACAGGTACTATCAGAGGTAGAACATGAGATAGGTGGTCCTTCTCATCAGTATGAGCACCATGAGACCACGACTATGCCAATATTCGTGACATATCAGAGAGACAATAGGCACTTGTTTGCAGCAGCAAAGCGAGTGTTATCTCCACCCGGGGTGGAAGGGACCTCGCTTTCGGCATCAACTACACAAGTACAGGACAAGGGCAAGAGGCCCATGCATGACGAGGGGCCATCAAGTGAACAGGAGGCTGACTTCATCCTCATTCAGGATGATGATGCAGATGTGGAGAGTGCCCGACTTAGGATGACCTTTCAGGAGCAGAACTCGAAGATCCAAGACTTGTCACTCAATTTGGAGAGGGCCAAACGGATCATTAGGTATTTGGAGCAGAGGAACAAATAGCTTGATGACCAACATGAGATCATGGAGCTGCAAAGCATCAGTGAGAATCAACAAGCTGCCCAATAGAGGAGGATTGAGCTCACTACCTTGGAGCAAGAGATCAACAATGATTGTCAGTCTTGGCTCGAGAAAGTCAACATACACCTTGAGAGACTGCTGGAGAAGGTCGACAGAGACAAAACCATACTGAGGAGGATGGTTTATCATTACAGGGCACGGAACTCGAGTTCAAAGGCTCGGATAAGGAGCTTGAAGGCAAAATTGAGCAGAGCAACCAAGAGACAAAAGAGGCAAAAAGAGTAAGATCGGCTTAGAATCTTGGTTGAAGCCTCTGTGGCCCAGCATAGTGCCTCTTAGAGAACCTCGAGCCCAAATTTCAAGAAATTTGGGGCAATTTTGGTCACATGGAAATTTTTTGGTCACAACACAGGTTGTTTCTCCCAGTGGCGCGACGCTTAGGATTGGGAGCTCTAAATTGGAAATGGCTTTCATTTTTGGATTCATCATGCAAAATCACATCTATTGGTGCTTGGAAAAGAAATTTGGGCATGATTTGAGTCTCCAGGAGGTCAAAAACACCCAAACAAATGACCTTTCTGCCCCTATTTGACACACAGGAAGCAGTCTTGGGAGAATGAAGTTTTGGAGAGGCAAATGAGCACCAAATTTAGAAATTCCACTTGGGTTGGAAATTAGACAAGCCAGGCTTTCTAAAAAGCACACTTGGGCACATTTTGGACTCCTGTAAGTGCCTCAAGACAGGCTCCAAAGTGGCGCAGCGCATATAGGGAAAAAGGCCAATTTCACCTCCGTTTCGCGAAATTTCGATTCGCGACTTTCTCCAAGTGGGCCCGCTCATCTACACTTCACTTTTTCGGCACATAAGGAAAATTTTAAATCATTTTCACTCCAGATTGGCTTCTATCCAAGTGGCAAAGGAAGGCAAACAATCACCCAATCCATTTGTCATGTTTGTAACGCTGCACCTGTAGCTAATGGTTGGCTTTCCAGCTCCATTTTGCAATGATTCGAGAAACTCCCCAACCCTTGGTCGTTCTATCTCCTCATGGCACATTCTATATTTTGTATGCAAACTATTTACAAAGGGTTGGTTGGCTTGAAATTTCTGGGAGACTGTGGGAAAGAAAATTTGTTTCTTCATTGTATATTTTGACAGAGGATTAATGAAAGGCAACGGCTCTGTTTCATGAGATTCATGTGGTTGTGAGTGTAGCAAATGTGTCTCTTATGTTTCATATGTATTTCGTTATGTTTCATAGTTCATTTCATATTCATTTCCAGTGAAATTTCCTAAGTTAGATAAGGTAGAATTCAATTTTATTGCTCTGCCTGTGGGAAAATTTCATGTTCAATGTTCTTTCTTCTGTTGAAAAGGATTCATGTACTTATGCCCTTTTCACCCTCCTAATAAATATCTCCATTCCACGTCATTTCAAACTAAGTTGCTAGACTTTCCACCTGTCTTGCCTCACGAAGTAATCGGTGCCTTTGTATTAAATTCTCTATTCATTGCGGTTCGTTGGTCCCATACCATCCCAGAAACTAAGTCATTCATAAAAATCGCTTCTTGTATCCAGAATCACTTACTAGCCTAAGATCAATATTTCACTGTAAGTCATCTCAGACCGTTTCATTTACTTATTCACTAAGCATGACTTGGAGAGAGCCCTCTCCTATTCTGGTAGGGCTAGCTACCACACTGAGCATGGTTTGTGGTTACCCTGAATTTTGCCTTCCTTTAACCTAAGGTGGATTTAGGTGCTAATAAGGGGATTGATCAATAAAACCATTGTGGTATATCTATATGATATTACCATATATTCCAAGAAGGGGAGTAATCATCTCTGTGACTTAAAAAATATCTTTGAAAGATGCAAAAGGTATGGAATTTCTCTAAACCCCAAGAAGTCATTTTTTTCTCTAAATGAAGGAAAACTCCTTGGCTTTATTGTATCCAAAGATGTATTGATCCAAAAATAATTAAGGAGCTTTCTGCACTTCCTATGCCACACACCAAAAAATAAATGCAATCTTTTCTTGGCCAAATTAATTTTGTCAAGTGATTTGTCCCTGAGTTCTCTCAAATTGTCCTACCATTACAAACCATGTTCAAGAAAAAATCACTTTTCAAATGGGGAGACAATGAAAGAGAGGCATTTAAATCAATCAAGCAAGATGTTATTGATGCTCCCTCTCTATCAACTCCTAAATTTTCTAATCAATTCATTGTATATACTTTTGCCTCTAAACTATCATATGCAGCAGTCTTAACACAACCAAATGAGCAGAAAATTGAAGCTCTTCTTTCTTTCTTCAGTTCAAATTTTCAAGGAGCTTAATTAAATTATTCTCGAGTAGAAAACAAGCCTTTGCGGTTTTTAAAGAAATCAAGTATTTCAAACCATTTCTCTTGAAAAATCATTCTAAATTCATTGTCCCTTTCTCAGTCGTTAGGCAATTACTTATTCAAAAAGAATTAGGAGAGAAAATGCTTAACTAGGTTACTGCCTTGCAAGAATATGACCTGGAAATAAAACCTGCCAAAATTGTGAAAGGTCAAGATTTTTGCAGGTTGATTACTGGAATAAATGATGCACCAGTCAATAAAGGTATAGATAATAATGTTCAAATCACAGAGGTACTTCTTGTTGATACTGAATCTCAATATGCTAACTTGATATTTTATTTGAAAAATGGTTATGCTCCATCTGAACTCGATTATAAAAGAAAAGGAACCTTTAGATTAAAAGATAATCAATATCAACTCATAAATGATGTTTTTTTTAGAAATAATTATGATTATGTTTAATTAAGATGTTTGGAAAAAACTAAAGCAGAAAAAGTTTTACAGGAACTTCATGATGGACCACCTGGTGAGTAGTACAGTGGAGATACAACTAGTCACAAGATCTTGCATGTTGGATATTACTGGCCAACTTTGTTCAAAGACACTCACATTTATACGAGAAAATGCAAAATTTTTCAAATTGCTTCAAGAAGATAGAAGAAACCATCAATTCCTTTGTAGTCGTTAAGATTGAGAAACGTTTTGAGCAATGGGGACTAGACATAATAGGTGAGATTGTTCCTCATTCTTCCAAACAACATAAATACATTTTGACTGCAACAGATTACTTTACAAAATGGGTAGAGGAAATACCTCTAAAGCTATCCAATTCTGAGAGAATTACTAAATTCATTGATCAATTCATCAATACGAGGTATTGTATACCTCATGCTCTTATTTTTGACAATGCTTCTTATTTTTCTAGAAATGCAATGACTGAATTTTCTCTAAAAACGGGATTTAAACTTAATTATTATGCAAATTACTACTCTCAAGGAAATTGTATAGCAGAATCCACTAATAAAAAACTTATAGGAATTATCAAACGAACCATTGACAAAAATCAAAAGAACTAGCATAAAGATTTAATATTTTCTTTGTGGGCTGATAGAATAACTGAAAAGACCTCTATATGTACTTCTCCTTTTGATATAGTATACGGGAAAGAAGTTATCTTAACTCCTAATGTAGCACTTCCCTCATTACCCTAGTACAATTTATTAAAGAAGAGCCTTCTTCTGCTCTGCAATTAAGGATGTGCCAAATCCTTAAATTGGAAGAAGGAAGACATAAACTAAGCAATTCCATGCTCACCATCAACAATTGTTCAAAGATTCATTTGATATAAATTCAGTCAAAGATAAAAAATTTGAAACTAGAGACTTAGTTCTGAAATTGGATAAATTTCATGGGGATAAGGGAAAACACACTAAATTTCAAAAACTCTAGCTTGGTCCATTTCAAATTTTTGAGAAGGTAGGTCCATCAACTTTTATCTTGCAATATTTAAAAGGAAAGAGAGATACTCTTCCTGTTAATGGACTTATTCTCAACAGAAAAAGAAAAAAAAAAAAAAAAAAAAAAAAAAAAATTAAAAGAACATTTGTTCTCTTGTAAAATATGTAAATAATTATATATACAAAGCTGTGTTTTTAGTTTTAAATAGTGTTTAGTAGTACGCTTTTGAGTTACCATTGGAAGTTTCTCTTCATTATTAAGGTGTTCACTTATTCAAGAAATAATTCAAAAAGCAAAACTATAAATTGAAATTTAATATTACATCTATTTCAAATCCTTGAAATGTTATATCCATTTTGTGAAATCTCTTGGCTTGGAACCTTTAAAAAAATCTAATTGTTTGTAAATCAGTTTTGAAAAGTTATGTTTAGCAAATTAGAAATTATATTGAAGCTATAGAGTCACTTTAAATAGTCACCCAAAACTCATGAGGAGTAAATGAGACCTCCCCGTTCATTAATTTTAAATTTCTTAGAGTGATTCAAAAAATATTAAAAACTTAAAAGATAAGAGGTCTCATCACGGGCCTACTTAGCATGATCATGGGAAACTAATGGCATTGACATTATCACTATTGGCCACGAAACCAATATGATGGCCTGTAGTTACAAAAATATAAGACAAGATGTCTCATTATGAGTTGGCTTGTTCAATTTTATTATGACTTGTGAATGGCATTATCATCATCTGACCACCAAACCAGGATAATGGTTTTAAAATTTTATTAATAATATATAATATTAACCATATATAATGATATATAATGTATGTATGATGTATGTATGGTATGTATGTATTACAAAAAAATAACAATAAAAAATAAGATGCATTACTCTAGAATGTTATCAAAAGTGGATGGGCTATTGGATCAACCATGTAAATGCTAACCCTGTTGAGCTATGGATGCCTTCTAGAAATAGTGGATCTACTAGTGACAAATAAGTTTATTCAATATGTTAAAGCTTCAAATACTTTCTACTTCACTTTTTCAACTTATTAGTCACTTATTTACACAATCAAGATTTTAATTTATAGCATGCTTTGGAAATCTTTCCAATAGAATGAGTTCTTTCAAGTCAGAGTTATCTTTATCAATCTAAATTTCAATCATTTTCTAAGATTTCTTAATAAGGTCAAGATCTTATCTATTTTTACAGACATAAACTATTCAGTTTAGTGTGTCGCCAATAGTTTTAGTACTCAACAACCCCCCATTATAATTAGACGTAAAACAATAAATAATGGGGACCCTTTAAATTTTTAGAAAAAAAAAAAGTATTTTTTTGTTTTAAATAAAATAAGGTAATTTTCATATATCAAAGCTTAGTTTTTTCCTTAAACTTAAAGGCCTTTTTATCAGTTTCTTAGGAAATAATATTACATAAAGTCATAATGAATAGCATTTAAGTTTAAAACCCATATCCGCAAACCCTGATAGTCGTATTTCCATTATAAAGCCTTTGAATAACATTTTAAGGCTTCTAAATGGTTTTCAAGTAAATAAATGGAAATATTATAAACATTTGGTCCCACTAAACCACATGTGAAGTGTTATCAGCTTATCGACATCGGAAAATTCAAAGTGAATACCATAAAAAAATGTCGATCTCCAATATCGCATTCAATAGAGCCTCGGCTCCCTGATATCGCCCATCCCACATTCCAAATTTGCGATTGATCACATGACTTGCAATATCAAAGTTCACATATCGAAAGGTTCTATTTGTATCACCTGATAACAAAATGTGGATAGAATTTTGCCAATAGTGATCCACCAATACAATGACATGTGTCAAAGAGTCATGTGAACAGACATTTGATAATTAATGGCCACTCTATGTGATTTATGGTTTTAAGGTCCTAAACGATTTGTTATGATTTTGATGTAATGCCAAAGGATTTTTCATTAAATCTCACATTGAATTGAAAATATTATTTGCATTTACGAATCCTTGCCACTCACCCTTGTTTTTCTTCTTAATAGGTAAATCCTGACAAAAAATAGCTGAAAGAGATTTCAAGAATTATGAAAGCAAACAATAAGTTTGTAGCTCAACTACATAGAGTTTCACCTGCTAAGGAAAATGTCGAAATGTCACTATTTTTTATAGCCACTGCATGCACACCATACGCAAGGTCCTCCTCTTGGGAAATCATATACAAACTGTTCAAAGATAAAAATCCAAGGGTAACTGAGAAGGAAAGTGATACTACTGATACTATAGTTCCAAACACTAAGGCTACATGGAACAATGTAAACAATTCTTTTTACATATAATTATAGCTCGTCCTAAAATCTTACCCTACACGGATATGGTGAGATGGGTCATCGACCATTTGGAAATCAAAAATAAATTTTTCATGACTCCAAAGTAGATTAATCATCGTATCATTCAAGGCCAAATATTTGAGGAAAGTGTACCACTTGTCACTGCCACAGAAAAAGTATGACTCTCAGTTTGTCCATAAATTTATGAATGAGAATCCAAACCCAACAGAACCTATCAGAGAGTGGATAAGGGATCAAACAAGCATAAACCTAATGATATGGGCATGGATTCATTATCTTCTCTTCTGGGACCTTGCTCTCATGTTTCTGCTATAATGTGTCATTTATACAGTTACCCTAATACACAAATATTTTCAAAAGAATGGGTATCGTTAATGGAAGTTGTTGCAGATGGTTATATTATGGATTGGGCAAATATATTGTCTAATAAATTAACTACTCAATTTCAAAACTATAGACAAAACCACAATATCAATGATAGAGCTCTTCCCCCTTTCTTTATGAGTGCTTATGTCATCGATGCTATTTGTTTTTAATATGATTTTCCATCCATAGGTTGGAAATGGACAATTCACTACCCTAACCCCATTCATATTTTCAATGATATCTTGTGGGAATCCAAGTTTCATTCTCATTTTTATAATATTTTTCATGAAGTCATCCCCCCATTCACCAAGAGGTTTTCAACAACAAAGTGCATAGACTCTCTACAAAACATAATAATGACTTAATGTCATTAGGAAGGTGGTTCGTGGAGGAATCATTCACTTATATTCAAGTTTTTTGCAGCCTTGTGAGTCCTCACATTTTACCTCTTTTTGCCCCTGATAGGTTGTTAGCTAGGGAAATCTCATATCAAATAGTTGGGAATGGTTTGACTAAAGTACTCAAGGATTCCAAGAAAAGAATTTGGCATTATTTTCCTATTTCTTGTGGTACCTATGCATTGGACAATTTAAAACATGCGCTTTTTGAAATTGACCAAATTAAAGCTTTAAATTTTCCAACCATCCCAAACAGAAAGTATGATGCACATGGGATCGTAAATGATGTCATAGCATAGGCCAGGATCAGACAATTCGCAAGTGAGCCTAATGAATTTGATGGCTTGTTTGAAATGGTTCCAGAATAATCCATGGTCGAGAAGCTAGCAGTAATTTGACTAACTCCTAAAGAATTGATTGAGTTTAATCAATAATGTAGTTATAGAATATCTCATTTTTCAAAATATTTGTCGAGATATTCTCAACAAAATATTTAAGTTCCAAAGACATCAGCCTCCTCATCAAAATATCAAATTATTTCCCAAGTCTCATAGATTACTACTTCAGTTGTTGAGAAAACAAAGAAAATTCAGGGAGAAAATAAGTTTGATGAAGTTTGGGAGGATTTTAGTCGTGTCTTATCAACCGAAGAAACTCAAGAGTTAAACACTACAATCAACAAAGAACGATTGCAGTCTCTGAAAACTGAAGGGCCAAACTCGTTCACTGTTGAGGCTCCCGAGAAAACCATTGTTGATGAAGATATGGAAATTATCCCAGCATTTCATACATCAAAGATACTTCTAAAAATTGAAGAAATCCCTCCTTTAGACGTATTTTACAGTCCTAAACACAAATCAGTTATGAGAAGACAAAGAAAGAAGAGAAAACAGGAACAGGCACAAGCATTAGTATCTAATGATACTCCTTTTCAAATTCTCTGGAAAGGAGCCCAATCAATCCCTGATGAAGAATTAAACAAACTCTCATAGTTTGCAGGGGCTTATGCCAATGCAACTATGGATAAAGTAGAAAAAGTCCAACTGCTTATAAATGAGAAGGACCAAAATATTGTTCAATTAGACCAAAGTGTCCAAAGTGAAAGCCAGGTGATAGAGTATCAATGGCAAGCAAAGCTTGCTGAATTACAAAAAAATTTCAATGATTTGAAACTACAATGTGAATCTAATACCAAAGATAAAGATGCACAGGTACAACAACTACAACAAAATATTAATCAGTTGAAATAAAATATAGAAATTAATGAAGTTAAAAAGGAATCCAGAGAAATGGATACACCCCTTGCTAAACAACAGATTTTCATTTGTCATAAATTAACTCTAATTCATGATTTGTGTAATTCCAGTGATTCCTTGGTTAAATAGTTGTCTGAACACAAGACATTTCATGATGAAGTTGATGATAATATTTCTGAGTATATAGATAGGCAACATAGTGTTGAAGGAAGATCAGTCGACCTTTCTCAAATTGAAGAATCTCATAAAGATATTGTTTTCGTTGACTAAGGCATACAGATGAAGCAAGCATAAATAGCTATCATCGGAGAAAAAAATCTTGCTTCTAATCTCACTGAATATATCAGCGATACCCTATTGCAAGCCAATCTAATTCAAGCATGCCCAGGGAACACTTTACCAGATGTCAATTTTTTAAGAAGTCATGGCAAGAAACATCACAGAAAAAGGTTGAAGATATCAAAAGTAAACCTCGAAAGCTATTGGAATTTCTTGGTAAAATCACATAGTCAATGGCTTGTATTGAGGTGTTTTTCTAATGCGACAACTCATCTTCTACCAGCACTCAATGATGCAGTCTTTATGGGGTGGATGCGCATGCAGTTGATTCATCCCCCCCAATTAAAGCCAATGACGGATATATGTGGACCCAGAGAGCAAATGGAAAATCAGTCTACAGCATGTTGAAAAGTGTTTAACATGAAATGCTAAATGTAGAATGTGTTAAAAATAGACCTGCTAAAAATAGCATGTCTAAAAATAGCAGTTTGGCCAGTGAGGTCATTGGCCACATTGGGTGAGAGGTGAAATTGCTACAAATAGAAAGTTCTAAGAATAGCATTTCTAGGTCCCTTCCTATTTATAGCAGTCCCTAGTCTATCTATAGGAAGTAAAATTAATTTTGGTCTTAATAGCAGTTTAAAATATTAATTAATTAATCTCCATGAGTTAATTAATTATAGAAAATTAAACTTGAAGTATTTGTGAGATCATGCAATTATTTTCTCCCTTGATTTAGGAATTTATCCCTTGATTAAAGGAGATAAGGTTCAGTTCTATAATGAGAGAATTAGTTGACTTAGTTCTAACTAGTCAAGTCCAATTAGATTATTTTAACAAGTTGCTAAAATAATAAAATATAGTTTATTAATGCTTGCATGCATGTGACAACTATTATTTTAGATAACTAAGGATTCACTCATGGATAACTGTTGCATGTCAATTCTGTCAGAGACCCAGTTGAGATCAGATGTGGGACAGTGTATTATCAGATGCTTAACTATTTCTAGTAAGTAGCTTTTGCATGGTTGAGGAACTAGTGTTCTCAAAGAATGCGTAGTTGAACCATTGGTTGTTTTTGGTATGTTGGAATTAATAGCATATGATTTTGCTATCATTTCCTAAGCAAACTACGTAAGGACCATAGGGAAAGCCTATATAAATAGGGCTTGGTTGGTTCATGAGACATATCTTCATATCTTCATAGTTCATTAAGAACTGAATAGCTCGTGAGCTAATTCTTCTTGTATTGTGAAGATGATTTCCACTTGATTGATAATACATGGTTGGGGTTTTATGCTGGTGCTTTCCCCTGGATATATCTTGTGTTATGTGTGATTAATTCTCTTGATTAGTTATGCATGTTTCTACTTGACGTTGCTCATGATTTTGATTATGCTTCCGCTTAATGTTTTGTAGAAGTAGAACAAGTATTATGCTTTAGGACATTGCATATATTGGTTTGTTCTACAGGTGAAATTTCTACACAGCATAGCCATGGACTTATTGTTACAACAAAATGTTATCTTTATCTTTACTTTATCCTAACTTAGTTTGCTGGAACTGTTTTAAGCTCTTTATTTTTATTTTACTATTTTTGTAATCTTAATAGACTATAAAACCCCTCTCGTGTCTTTAGAGAAGGTTTCAGAGTTTTTGATAGACAGCTTTGAAGTTGCACTACTGTTATTCCAAAGTTATCTAATACAAGAGATGAAACGGAACCTACATTTTTCATGACCAAAGTATTGATGTATTGGGTACTATTATATTTATATCACTACTATGTTTCATTAAGATAGATGGTAAATTTTCCATAAGTTATTTCATTATATGTGTGCTTTGCAAGCAATCAGACATTGCCAGTATTGATGTGTAGGAATGTGTCATTTTTATTGTATATGAAATAACGAGATATTATATGTGATCAATTTTAATCAACTAAATTAATAAACTATTTAATCAATTTAGTTTATCTTATTTTCTTTTCTTTCATAAAGTGTTTAATGATCTATATTGTTGCATACTTTGTGAAATCTTTTTATGAATCACACATAAAGAAATATTATCCCGGGAGATACATAAAATATGTTTATTTATCAATATCATATTTAACTTTAAATTATTCCATTATTCTCATTCTATTTCCTTCCATCATTTGTATTTCTTTGAATGGAAATTGGTCCCATTATCCCCAGTTGGAGCCATCAATTCTAATGGAAAAGAAGTTTCCTTAAGTTCCTGACCGGGTGGTATTCCCCGATGTTGAGGAAAATATTTTCCATCCTTCAACATTTTTGGCGCTAAAAGGAGGGCCCTGACTATGAATGGAAACAAGGTTTAATCCTAAATCAAAAGGTCATCAAAAGAGTCAATCTCCCTCAAAATATCCTCCAACTTCTAGAGCTCATTCAAAATATGCTACTCCCAGATCGAAAGTTGTAAAAACAACTACAAGATCTCCTAGCACACACCCTAAGTCATCTAATCAACCTCCTTCTTAGGATTTACCTGAAGTTCAAACCTTAATTCATAAATTAGAAGGAATTTATATTTCAGAAGAAAGGTCACAACAATCTAAGTTATCTAAAGGTAGTGTATCGTCATCTTTTCCACCTTCTTGTTTTTTGACTTGATCCCAAAATGAGAAACTTGGGGTTACTCCGTTTGAGTTTCCCTTACCTTCTCATTGAAGAAAGACTAAAAATTGGAATCACAATCATCTATTAGTGAGATTTTATCATCTTCTCCACCACAAACACCTTTATTTCACCCTTCATTATCAACTTCCTCTCATCCAATCAATCCTTCCACTCATAGCTCTCATTTTCAATCAAATGGTGCTAGTTTAACCAACACTACTGTAGGGGCAACTACTTCTTCTACACAGTCATCCTCTGCCTCTTCTATATCTACTTCTACAACTTCTTCTACTCAAACAGCTAGGATGTTTAACAGACCGTGGACCAACCCAGGTGCAATCCACATGTTGGCACCCCTTCACCCTTTACCTAAACATCCAAAAAGATGGTTACCCAAGTTTAATCCTAATGAAGAGATTCCAGCTAAAGAAACTTTGCATAAAGACATGTTAGCTATTAAACCTAATGGAGTTCAAGAAGAAGATTATGTATGTAGAATTTTTTCCTATGCTTTTGTAGGATGAGCGGGATCCTGGTACTTTTCTTTACCTTCAAGCTCAATTGCTAATTGGGATATGTTTCAAGAGAAATTTCTAATAAATTTTGGTGATTATTGTACAACAGCTACATTAATTAACGATCTATGTGGAGGATCTATGTGGATTACATAAAACTAACAAAGTAACTAAAAAAGACATTTTTCCTCTATCTTTAATTGATCAAGTCTTGGATGGTCCTACAGGAAAGAAGTTTTTTTCTTTCCTAGTTGGATTCAATGGTTGTAATTAGATCCATATCAACCTGGAGGACCAAGATAAAACCACCTTCACTTGTCCTTGGGGTACCTTTACTTATAGGGTCCTTCCTTTCAAATTATATAATGCCCCTGCCATTTTTCAAAGTGTGGTTATCAGCATCTTTCTTGATCTAGTCCATGACTCTGTGGAGATTTGCATGGATGATTTCACTCCCTATGGGCGCGACTTCCTGGAGGCTCTCTCTAACTTGGGGAAAGTACTAAATAAGTGCATTGAAATGAACCTATCATATAGTCCTGAGAAGTGTGAATTCTTAATGAATGTAAGGACTATTCTGGGTCAGTCAATATCATGGGAAGAAATACAGGTGGACCCAAATAAAATTTTCATCATAAAAATGGTCCCTGCTCCTCAAAAACAGAGGGATATCAAGAGTTTCTTGAGCTTAGATGGATATTGTAGGAGGTTTATCAAGGGATTTAGCAAAGTAGCCTCACCATTGTTCGGACTATTGGTCAAGGACTCTAAATGTTGCTGGTCAAATAGTTGCCAAGTGGCCCTAGAAATCTTGAAGGAAAAGTTGAATACTGCACCGATACTTAGAGGCCCAAATTGTGTTCTCCCTTTCCACGTCCATGTTGATGCATTAGAAAAAGTTGTAGGAGAATCTCTAGGCCAGATAGATAACAAGTTGTCTTATTCCATTTACTTCATTAGCAAAAATATTTCTAAGTCTAAAGTGAATTACACTATGATTGAGAAGGAACTCCTAGTTGATGTCCATTCCTTGAATACATTTAGACACTACATCACTGGTTATCAAACCTTTGTACATACTGACCTTGTTGCTATCAAGTACTTAATGAACAAGCTTGATGTGAATACTAGAATTATTAGATGGTTGCTTTTATTGCAACAATTTTATTTAACCATCATTGATAAGCCTAATAAAGAAAATGTAGTTGCAGATTTTTTGTCTAGACTTGCTTTGCCTACAGGGGAGGAAGGGATGGTTGATGATCAGCTACCAGATGAGCATTTATTTTCTATTTCAGTTCTCTCTTCGTGGTTTGCTGACATATCCAACTACCTAGTTGCTGCAAAGTTCCCTCCAAATCTATCATCCATTGAGAA
This sequence comes from Pinus taeda, assembly GCA_000404065.3. NCBI lineage: Eukaryota > Viridiplantae > Streptophyta > Pinopsida > Pinales > Pinaceae > Pinus > Pinus taeda. The sequence goes on along the minus strand of APFE030495965.1, from coordinate 478,555 downwards.
GAGCAGGATTGTAAGGAAGAGTGCCCCATTCACTTGGATTGGGGGCAATCTGTTCAAACTGGGCCTAGATCAAACCTTGAGGAGGTGTGTCAGTGAAGAGGAATTCTTTGACATTCTCTTAGCCTGTCATGATAGGCCTTGTGGAGGTCACTTTGCTGCCAAGAGGGCATCTTTCAAGGTACTGCAAGCTGGCTACTACTGGCCCACTCTCCACCAAGATGCAAGAAGATACACCATTCGATGTGATTAGTGTTAGAGGATGGGGAAACCTACTCCCAAGGATGAAATTCCCTTGCATCCTCAAGTGGCTTTAGAGCCATTTGACAAGTGGGGCATGGATTTCATCGGGTCAATTAATCCACCATCAGGGCAGAGACCAAAGATGTGAAGGTAGCAATAGAGGAGAAAGTGATTGAGTTCTTAAGGGAGAATCTATTCTACAAAATTGGGTACCCTAGAGAACTATTCACTAATCAGGGAGCTCAATCCACATCACATCTGATCGAAAATTTGTTAAGGAAGCATGGGATAAAGCACAAAAAAACTATTTCCTATCATCCTCAGGCCAATGGAAAAGTATCGGTCACCAAAAAAGCATTAGAAAGCATCCTCACCAAGGTTGTGAGAAACAACAAAAAAGATTGGGTTTATAGACTTGTGGAGGCCACCTGGGCCTATAATACGACCTGGAAGAGAACCACTGGTTTCACCACTTATGACTTGGTCTATGGAAAGAAGGCTCTACTCTCCATTGAGTTTCAGTAAAAAACCTTGAGAATGGAAGCACAGTTGGATTTTGATGTTACAAAGGCACAACAGGAGAGGTTGCTTCGGCTGAATGGTCTGGATGAATTTAGGATGTAGGCCCTCCTACACACTGAAGCTATCAAAGTATAGAGGAAGGTTTGGTATGACAAGGACATCAAGGACAAGGTTTTTCAAGAAGGGGATTGGGCTCTGGTATATGACTCTGGGTTCAAGGAATTCAAAGGAAAATTAATGACAAGGCATTTAGGCCCATACCTGATAGAGAAGTGTCATGATAATGGAGTTGTTCAAATTAGGAGCATTGATTAGGAAGGTATTCCCTTACTTGTCAATGGATATAGATTGAAGGCTTACAAAATACCTTTGCTCGGGGAAGAGTTCATCAGCACCATTAGCAAGGAGGTAAATGTGATTGGAAGTGTCCTAGCTTCCAAGTCACAACATTCTTAAAAATTGTTTTTATTTGTGAAAAACAAAAAGAGAAAAAAAATAAGAGGCCTGGATGAAAACCTCCATGAGGCATATGAGGCCAACTCTTGGGTTGAAAACCTCCTTGAGGCAGCCCATGAGTGAAAAAAGATAAATAAGATAAATAAAGATCCTTGGGTGAAAATATCCCTTGTGGTGCCTAGGAAAAGAAGTTGAAAACCTCTCTTGAGGCAGCTTGTGTGTCCCTAAAAAAAAAAACAAACAAACAAAAAGAATACCATGACAGGGAACTCCAACTACTCCATTGATAAGTTGTCATTTTGCACGTTTTTGAAGATAGTGGAAAATGTAGAGCTACAAAGACAACATGCTCAAGTTTCATTCCATTTATCCCTCCATTCACTCCATCTCATCCATGTCAACCATGTCCCTACCACTCTCATCCATCCTCGGGGCTCAAAAATCAACTTTTTGGCATTCTTTGGTTTGTTATAGAATGTCATGTAGCTACTACAGGAAGATCTTGTAGCACTATAGATGTCCTGAAATACTACAAGGAAAGGGACCCGATGAAAAAAATCATCTTGTAGGGACTCTTCACTTCATCAAAACACTCACCCATCATCGATGCATCCCTGATTAAAATTACCATACCCATATGTAGCTATGTCTCATTAAAAAAATAATTATAATAATTATAATAATTATAATGATAATAATAAAGCAGAGGACATATTCTCCATTACCACATCCCTTCACTACTCCATCAGGGATTTTCTATCATCTTCCAACCCTTACACTACTTCCCAATATCCGTCTAAATAAAAAACCTGTGAAAAGGAAGAAAAAGGGGTTGCTATAGGATCTCCTGTAGCAGTTTGTGCCACTCTTGCAACCAACTTGAAACTTATTTTTTATTCCAAAACAGAGTGAGGAGGAGTACCATCATCCATGGGCACCTTGTTCTTCCTCGCATGACTACACAGTAGTAGCAGCAGCAAAGAGATATCACACACCTGCACATATGAACAAAACAAGCAGTCAATTATACAGGAGCAAAAATAAATACACAAAAAAAGAGAGCAAGGAAGCACTTCCCTAAGCGGCGGCATAGAAGTCAAATACTCCATCATGCACTGATCATCAAAAGGTAGACACATGCATGGTAACTTACTTCCCTAAGCAGCAGCCTAGAAGTCAAATACTCCATCATGCATCGATCATCAAAAGGTAGACACATGCATGGTAACTTACTTCCCTAAGCAGCAGCATAGAAGTCAAATACTCCATCATGCACCGATCATCAAAAGGTAGACACATGCATGGTAACTTCCTTAGCTATTCCCTAAGTACGATATAATGAAAAATGTGTAAATCTCAAAGAAATGTCTTTTTTATAAGTTGGAGGTGGCTAGTAACTTGGCCACCCTCAGCACATGATCAAAAAGTGATATTTCATTTAGCATGCCATGTAAGAGTCTCACATCAATGGCAATTAGTTAAAAGGGTGGTTGAATTAGTTAAGAGGGAGTGGGTGATGATTACGAGGAGCAAGAGAATGATCACCAATGATGGGCCAATGGTCCAAGTTAGGAAAAATTGTACTACTTCCAACCAGCACAACACTCTAAGCCCTGACCACAAATAGCATAAAACCCCAAACTTTCATGCATTTTTTTCTCATTTTGAAAGAAAGGAGATAGGAACCATCTTGGGAAGCCATCACAAAAGTCAAACCTTGCTCTGGCAATCCTACGAGAGGTAGCTACAGGAAGTACAAAAGGCTACAGGAAGTTACAAGAAACACTGAAATTTCGCAGGAAGCCTGCAAGGGTGTGCCTAAGGTCAACTCGATCCTCAATTATCATAATCTCAGGCATTATAGTGAGAAGTAAGTGGTCTATCTCTCTTCTATCCATAGTTTGCATAATTGATACACTTTGAATTGTCTTAGTAATTAGAGTCATCATGTGAATTAAAAAGAGTTTGGGGCTACAAAAAGTAAGGAATTTTGTGTCTATAAGGAGTTGTAGTAATTATAGTCATCAACTAAATTTTAGGTCTTAGCTACTCTGAAATTCATACTAAAGATAACCTAGAAGACCTCATACACCTAGCTAAAACCAGGGAAAAAATAGGAGAGTGATTCAATAGGATAGAGCCCACAAATACATCAAGAATTCACCTTCATCCCCCTATGGTAGACATACTGAAGAGGCATCACTAGTTAGGCCTCTTTGAGTTTCTCAAAGGATATGATGATGATATAACTTATGAGTTTTCCATGGAGCTAAACCCTCAAGCAAGAACACGTGCTACCACTATGGTGAGAGGATTTTTCATTACCATCAATCCTAAGGTGATCAGGAGGGTGATAGAACTTCCTATAAGGGTCTAATGGAGAAAAGAAGACAATGTCAGCAGCACCCTTGCTAAGAAAAAATTCTTCACCAATGATGAGAGACCAATTGAAGACAAAAATGGATCCAGAAGGGAGCGTTTTCCCTATTCCTAGGATGATGTAGCCTACCACATCCTTTTATTCATTTCTTTTGAAGGGAAACGGAGCATAGTCTATGGCTACTAGTTCAGGTTGCTCCATGAATTTAGATTTTGAACCAAGTTTCCATAGCCCAAAGACTAAGTGTGTCCTATTTTCTCCTACAACCAATCATAGACATGAGCTAGAAGATGAAAGAGGGAAAGCAACAATAGTTAGCACACCATGGTCTCATCAAGCTAATAGTAGAGGATACTTTGAATAGATCAAGAGCCCCTGTCCTCTAGTCCACATTCAAAGATATGGACAGAGAATCATTCCTTAAGACCCAAGTCCTTGCACTTTTTGATAACCCAGCCTCAAGTGTTGGATAATAAGAAGGATAAGAAGAAGAGGCAGAGATAGAAAAAATAGAGGAAGAAGAGAAGAAAGAAGAAGAGGAGGAGGAGTGCGAAGAGACCAACCCTCAAAAGACCACTGCACTTGAAGAGGAGGATATATCCCCCTATCAGGGAAGGTTGTATCCTGAACCCACTGAAAAGGAGGCAGCTACTACCTTGGCTACTTTGAGCACGCCCATAAAATTCCCTGAAGAAAAGGCACAGACAAACTCCCCTCTATTTCAAACCAAGAAGAATCATTAGGATTAAGTAGGGGAAGCCACAAACCCCCAAAAAAATCCCTATTATTATTGAAGAAACACCAAATACATAGGAGGATCTAGAATCCATGGAAATGAAGGTTGAGAAAGTCACGTCATCAGGAGCAACCCCAAAGGATATCATTACCTATGTCAGAAATCTTGTCACCAAGTCAACCTCATCTAAACATCCCAAGGAACCTATAAAACTCCAACATGAAGGAAAATGCCTATTGCAGGATCCCCAAACAGTGCTACAGGAAACATTGGCAGTGCTATAGGAAAGGCAGAAAGTGCTACATGAAGAGAAGCAGGGGCAAAAAGGAAGGCAAGAAGCAATACCATAAGTACAGGAGGGGGTAGCTTCTCCAAAGACAGTTGAGGGATATTTTACAGAGCTACAAGAGCCTAGTCCACAACCCAACTTGAGCTCCTACTACAAGTTCATTGAAGGAGGCAGAGTGATCCCATAGAAATGTGCAATTCCTCTCTTCTTTGAACTTGAAAGAGAAAGAGGAATGACACATTGATGGATGTAGATTTCTAAATAGAAGAAAGTAGAAGATGTTGGCCTTATGTAAGAAAAAATCCTAGATATGGGTAAGGAGTTGAGTGAATTGAGAGATAGAGAATACGCCATGAGAACACAGATACAAGCAGAAAACACATGGGTAAGGAGGAAATTACAAGAAAGGGAGACACAATTGGCCACCATGGCAAGCCTCTCCATGGAGGCACTTCAATGTAGACTGAAATCCAAATCCTATTCAGTTTACCTCAAGGAGTAGTTCCAAAGTAAGACATTACAAAACATGGGACCATATCATTCTAGGATTACAAGCAACTCATCAATTTGTGTGACAAGAGTACCCTTGAAGAAAATACCAAACTATCTTAATTCTACCTACACAACCTTGCCTTAAAAAACCTAAATGTTTGGGACCCCAATGCAAAGTTGGGAGACTTGCAACTAATCTCCCTTCCATCATGGATGATTCATAAGGAGGCCAGGGATGAGGAGGTGAAGAGGATAGTAGAAAAAGAACCCCTCTACATCATGGTAGAGCAAATAAATTCAATGGTTGTAATCAATAACCACAACATCATTTCCAATGATTCTCAACTTGCACCAAGATATCTGGCTACCCAAGAATAGGCCATATCCCATTTTTAGGACACTCTCAGACTCCTGGGGATTGAGAGCCAACAAGCATGCTAGAGAAGATGGAATAACCTGCCACATAGTCTCCAGATCATGGAGTATCACTCTCCTAATAGATTGAGGAATGAATTGGAGAGAACACTCCTTTATAAAAAGGTCATGCAAAGGTTGAAGGTCAATTGGATTGGCCTTAAGCTCAGTCTACCTTTGTTGTTGGGTTTGTTGGAAGGTGGGAAAGAAGAAGAAGAAAGAAATAAGTGGGAATATATAGAGAAAAAAAGCAGGGTTCTATCCTCAAGAAGAGACACCATCCACAGAAGCTTGGGATGTCAGAGAGGCCATAGGGGATATGAAGGATATGGATATAGATGACTAGGTTGCTCAGAGGATGAGAAACCATTTCAGTAGGGGGTGATGATGAGGCTCATCAATAGGTAAACTATATGGATCACAATGCCACTCTCCATCTTATTAAATTGTCTTTTCTCACATTTATTTACAAATTTTGTTATATTTTGCTTAGTGAGAAGAGTAAAACTGAGTTGCGTTGTCATATGGCCTAATGTGTGTTAAATTCGGGAAATTGGAGCAGTTTTGAGTTGACTTGTGTGTAGGGACTCCAAGTAGGCAAGAAAGAGAGATTCTAGGAAGTGGTCTCCCTCCTTAACTCCTCAAATCAGTTGAAAATTCTCCCACTTTATCTCATCAGTTCAGTGTCATTGGTAGCCAAGCAAGCCAATTTCATTGGAAGCCAAGCCAGTGTGAGTCAAGGAAGAGTCATTATCAAGTTAGGGAGCCAAGTATCCTTATTTTCTAGGGATATGTTGGTAGCTCCAGTTTTGTATAAATAAGCAAACTAAGAGACTCATTAGGATTCGAAGTTTTATTGTAGCCAAGAGGCCACTAAGTTGAAGCACATTTGACTATTATTGTTATGACGTATTTGACATTTGTTTATTGATAATGAGAAATTATGTTTTGATCCAACACTGAGTTGACTCAGAGGGTTGTATCTCTTGGGTTAGGGCCCAACCCTAGCAGCAGAAGTTCCTCTCTTTTGTATCTATATTCTTAGCTTAGAATGTTGATTAATTGCTGAAGTTTATTTATGTTTCTATTTATCTTATAAAGTTGATTAAGTTGTTGCTTATATGTTATTTCATTAGCTTAAAGAGTAGATTATTGTTGCAACCATTACCATAAAATCTTGTGACAGTGACCTCTATCTCATCTCCCTTATGGGATCATGATTAGGGGACCCCACTCTCACAGACCAAAAACAGAGTTTGTCTTTAGCTCATTTCCTAGATTAAGTCTCATTCTTAGTTAGATAGTTATTTATGATTTCTTAAATATTTGTAGTTATTATTATTCTTGTTAAGATTTTTGTAGCTTAGAAGGTAGTCCATTTCACAGATCTAGTCCTTAATAATAGTTAGATCAGATTTTCTAAATTCAACTCATATTTTTCATGTTGACATCTAATAATTTGTAAATAAAAATAGAGATAGGTTTTATTGCAGGAAGGGACTCCTCCAACCAAATTTGGCTAGGTCTTCTCCACCTTTTTTTTATGCATACTAGCACATATTCTGAACCTCTGTTTTCTAGCCATCATGAGCAAGTTGTCTTAGGAAAATACGGCCTTCTTGCAGTGTTATGCTCAACCTTGGGTGATGTTAATCTTCCCTACACCTTCCACAATTGTCATACAACATTCAAACACTTCATCCCACCATTCTTGTCCTTCAAAACCTCTTAGCCAACTTTCTGTAGCAGTTTTGGACATCTTGTAGAAGTCCAAGACATCATGTAGCAGTTTCCTGTAGTAAACTTGTAGCAGCTTGTTTTGACCTTGTTTTGACCTACAATGATAACCTAACCTAGTTTAGGAGTTGTTGTGAAGGAAAATCCCATGTGCTAGCAAATACAATCCCTCTAGCCCAATGAGAGGGTCTAGCAACAAACCAAACAATCTTATACACACTTTCCTAGCCTATGCTTGACAAATGTTGTAAGAAGGAGGAACCAACCTTGTTCTCATGCTAATCACTCGATCTTTAGGGATGGTTTTGAGTCTTTCACTCCAGACTTCATTCTTTACTCGTTCCTCACATCTAGGTACCTACAAGAAAGCTCAAAGGACAATGCAAAGTACAATAGCTTATGTAGCATGCATCAAATACACACTGCCTAACATATCAAGGAGCATTAGGATAAAATCACAAACACAAATACAAATATGGAAAGTGAAAATCAAATGTATGTATTAATGATCTAAAAGGGGAAGCATACAACCTATGCCTTGATGTTGGAGCTCTCATTTGGTGGATTTCCAAGTCCAAGCAAAGTCTCTCAAGCACTCCTTCTCCAAGCTAGAAATGAATAGCATCTAAGCATAATCTCAGCATAAGGATTTAGACAATCAAATACCAACCATTTGGGAATGGGAGAGGATGAATTTCTAGGTAGCGAGAGGGAGTTATGGATCCACTAAAGAGGGAGGAAGGTCCACATCTCAAGGGGAAGGCCCATATTTTTAGGATCAAGAGCTCCAAATGGGAGAGATCGACCATATCATTAACAACCAACATCCAGATCGCCGCTCTCGAAGCTTCTAGAATACAAAGATTCTCCTTTAGTTTGGGAAAACCTGCCAAAAGAGGATCAATTTGGGTTTCCTTAGAAAAACCCATGCTGGCAGTGCTACAGCAAAGAAGAGAAACCTGCCATTAGCATAGGCTGAAAGTATAGCAAAACATGTTGACTTAGAAGACTAGGGTTTCAGTTAATCCTCTTTAGAAATGACTCAAGGTTGTATAACATGATGGATATGTTACACAGTAGTCACTCTTTTGGCACTTTCGGATTAGGTTATGGGAAGTGAACAAAAGGTGTGACAAAATATTGTGTAACAGATGCCCCCTAAAGCATGAAGGAAGAACAAGGAGTGATGGCTGAGATGCTTTATGAGTCAGTGCAAGGACTAGAACAACATCATCGAGAGACCTACAAATCAAGCATATACATACATATACATAGCTAAAATATCTAATAATCATGTCTGATGATACATGAAAAGGCATCTAATAATACATTAATCTACAGTATAAACGCAACCATGTGAATACAAGGGATCACATGCATGGATCCACAGTATGGATGAAACCATATGAATAGAAAGGATCATGTATATGGACCCACAGTATGGTCACAGCCATCCATCTAGATCAAACATGTGTACAATCATGAATAACTCATAACTCCACACAACCTGGATTCTATCAGACAAAATCCAGGGTCTTGCGCTCTGTCTCTTCCCGAAAAACGTATGAATTCTAACATGTGAATAGATGTGTCGAAGTCGAACATGCTAGAAAACCACTTGATTACTGATCAATGATTTGAGTCGGTAACAAGCATGAGAGAAACCACCAATAATGAAGATGGTCCTTAAGGTACAATCAACACAATCCATGAATGTGAACAATGAAGCTAAAGTCGAACACCCATGAAATCATCTCATTGAAGGTCAATGATGTAAACATGTCGTCGAATGTGAAGAACTTTTCATTAAGGCATGAAAGCTCTAACTTACTAGAAGGGATTCTCTAGATCATCTTCATGATAATGAGATGAAGTCGACAGGAAGTGATCCATTGAAGCAAGGCCATAATGAATCCCACATCATCAACACAAAACAAAGGATATAGTAGAGTAGATAAGTGTAATTCAGGACTATGGCAGAAAGTCAGAAAATGTATAGGCAGTAAAGAACTGTAGATAGGACTTCTCTTGAGCATTTGACTCAACATAGGATCAGAGGTCATGATGATGGGGCAGTAATCAAATGAGAGGCAAAATGGATATCTCAAAGCCAGGAAGGAAAGTGACTAATTGAGGATGTCCCAAACCCAACACGAGAAATAGATAAGTGTGATGTTCAAGAGCGACTAGTTGCCTTTACATAAATACAAAAGATGATTGCTTTCACTTTTCCCCCACCATTTCTAGTGAGTACCCCATTAGTTTTAGTCACAAGCTTGAAGGGGATATCATATGCTTGCCATATAAGTTCATCCTTTGGATGAATCCATCCTAGTAAGTTTTACGAGCCCTAGAAAGGAGAAACTCGGTCTCGTCATGCTGACAAGTCGTATGTTGTTTAAGTTTTACGAGTCTGACAGAGGTGAAACTTGGCATCTTTTTCAAGTTTAGAGAGTTTTAAAAATAAGTGGAAAACAAAAATCCAAAGGTCCCTTTCATAAATTGTCTCTTGAACCCTAAAAGGTAGAAAACCATATCCAAGAGAACCTCTTATCCATGTTCGACTAAGGTATTCCTTTTTCGTATATATCTCAGTGTGGAAAAAGGGTTAAACTAATGTTAAGTAGACATCAATTCATTTCCTTTAACGAGCTTGAAAAGACAAGTTCTTGCCAATCTTTTCATGTTTTGAGAGTCAGAAAAGAGGTTAAAGTTGACTCCTCCTGGAGGAACAAGTGGTATAAAAGGATAGCATCTGGTTCCGGTCATGATGGTACTGCTCAGAACATGTAAAAGTCAAGAGAATGGCTAATAAGACCACTCATCGCAGATGTTCCTTAGGAAATGGTAAAACAACCAAGTGAAAGTGTATGATTGGCCAAAGAGATGGTGACAATGGAAAGAAAAAACCAAGGCCCATCCATAAAAATAGGCTGATAGCAATGGAAATCACGAGAGGTAAAGTGGCAATGCTTTCATTTTTACACAAGCTTGAAACCTGAGAAACTATGCTTGAGTATACTTGAAGATGGTTTCATTTTTTCACAAGCTTGAAACATGAGAAACTATGCTTGAATTTGGTTTCATTTTTACACAAGCTTCAAACGGAAACAAACTATGCTTGGGTTTGGTTTCTGTTATCACTCAGGTTGTCCCTATGCTCCTAGTAGGGATACGGCCAAGGTAACCACAAACCAATCTTCTGATTGCAGGTTCTAGCCCACCTGCAATCGGAGAGGGCTCTCTCCTTTAGATTCAACCTTAGTTGATCTGGATTCAACCTTAGTTGAT
>APFE030495965.1:443142-465387 GCA_000404065.3 Pinus taeda | reverse complement strand
CTTGGAGCCTGTTTTAAGCCATACAAGCTCTTCTTCAACCTGCACACAAGTTTCTCCTTCCCTTTCACTTCATATCCTTGTGGCTGCTGCATATATATCTCTTCCTCCAAATCCCCATGGAGAAAGGCTGTCTTTACATCTAACTGCTCAAGATGCAAATCTTCAACTGTTACTAGACTTAAAATAGCTCTGATTGAAGTCATTTTAACAACAGGAGAAAATATTTCATCAAAATCAATACCTTTCTTCTGTGCAAACCCCTTCACCACAAGTCTAGCTTTGTACCTTTTTTTCCCTCCATCTTCTTCCTTCAGCCTATAAACCCATTTATTCTGCAATGTTGTTTTACCTGCAGGCAACCTGACTAAGTCCCAAGTCTCGTTATGTGCTAAGGAGCCCATCTCTTCTTTCATGGCTTGCTCCCACTTCTTCCTGGTTTCTACCTACACTGTTTCTTCATTACATTCTCGTTCATCAGAATCAGTTAACAATACATAATATAATGAAGGAGAGTATCGTTCAGGGGGTCTACTTATCCTGGTAGATCTTCTAACACCACTTTCAAGTGTTTGAGGTGCTTGTTGCTGTTGTGGTTGTTGCTGTTGTTGTGGTTGTTGATTATTATTATTTTCAGGCACCTTTACTTTTTCAATGATTTCATCAAGAACTACATATTCCTTGTTTTCCTTTTCTTGTTCCTTTTCTTGCAACTGATTCTTATACAAGACCTTTCATTGAATATTACATCTCTGCTCCTAATGATTTTGTGATTTTCATAATCATATAAGCGATAACCAAAATCATTAACACCATATCCAATAAAGGTACATTTCTTTGATTTTGCCTCAAGCTTTGTTCTATTTTCTTTGTTAATGTGGACAAAGGCTTCACAACCAAAAGTCTTTAAAAAAGAGTAGTTTACCTTTTTACCTATCCATGCCTCCTCTAGAATACCACCATCCAAGGAACTTGAAGACCCTCTGTTTATTAGATAAATAGCAGTGTCTACAGCATCTATCCAAAATTGTAAAGGAAATCCTGGATGCAATCTCATGCACCTTGCATGCTCCATGATTGTCCTGTTCATCCTTTCTGACACACCATTTTCTTGTGGTGTTCCTGGAACTGTCTTCTCTATGTGAATTCCATTCTCTGAACAATACCTATTAAATTCTTTGTTGTAATATTCACCTCTCTCATTTTCAACCAAAGCTTTCCATTTCTTGAAAGTATCAAATACATCAGATTTATTTCGAATACAATAAATCCAGGTTTTTCTAGTTGCATTATCAATAAAAGTAACATAATAACGAGAGCCACCAGAGATGATACCTGAGCAAGTCCCCATACATCTGTATGCACAAGCTCTAATTTTCAGCTCTTCTTTTATTTCCCAACTCTAAGGAATTTGACTCTCTTCTGTTTTCCATAAAGAAAATTCTCATAGAATTTTAAATCAACATGCTTCAAACCTGGCAACAAATTTCTTGAGTGAAGAATCTGCATCCCCTTCTCACTCATGTGCCCAAGCCTATGATGCCACAATATTGTATCTTCTCCTATAGAGGTTAAATCATTAACAGAATTAGAAATACCATTGCATAAGTACAATGTACCAACCTTTTCTCCTTTCGCTATTACCAGGGATCCTTTAGTGACCTTCCAGGTTTTATTTGTGAAAGTATTTACGCAACCTTCACCTCCCAACCGCCTTGTTGAAATCAGATTTTTCTTCAAATCTGGAACATGCCTTACCTCCTTCAATAGCCATTGATTTTCATTCTGTTGTTTTATGAAAACTATACCCATTCCAATGATTTTACAGGGTCTATCATCACCCAATCGAACCTGTCCAAAATATCCTTGAACATAATCATGAAAATGTTTCCTATCAGCTGTGGCATGGAATGAGGCCCCTGAATCTACCACCCAAGCATCAATAATATTTTCTAATGAAATAATCAAATCATTTCGCAACACATCACCTGTTACATTCGCTTCATGATTGTTTTCTTGATGCGCGTCTCCTTCTTTTCCCTTCCAAGACTTGCAGTCTTTCTTCAGGTGTCCTTTCTTCCCGCATTTCCAGAACACTATTCCCGATCTGGACTTGGATTTTCCTTTTCTTGACTTACTGCGATATCCAGGGCTTTTCCTCTTTCCATTTTTCTTCCCCTAGTCTCTTCAATCAAAGCGTTACCTGATGTCTCACAGGAGTTTTTCCATCGCATTTCCTCGCTAAGAATTGCACCGACAACATCATCAAACTTTAAAGTACTAGATCTAGAGACAGAGTTACTAATGGCCATAACTAAACCATTCCAACTTTCTGGCAATGAGCACAGAAATAACAGAGCCCTAACTTCATCATCAAAATTTACCCCTACAGAACTTAACTGACTTGTAACTATATTAAAATCATTTAAATGCTCTGCAACAGATCCACCTTCTGACATCTTCATATTAAATAAACGCTTCATAAGAAATACCTTATTTGAGGCAGAGGGTTTTTCATATAGTTTGGCCAATGCTGACATTAAACCCTCTATTGTCGTTTCTTTTGAAATATTAAACACTGTCGACGCTGCTAGGCATAGCCGTATTGTTCCAAGTGCCTTTCTGTCGAGAATATCCCATTATGTGTCTATCATATTCGTCGGCTTCTTTGTCTTTCTGCTTAATGGTAGGTACAGATCTCTCTGATACAGATAATCTTCCATCTGCATCTTCCACAACTGGTAGTTTTGGCCGTTAAATTTTTCGACTCTAAACCTACCATCTTCTGCCATTGCTCCCACTCGAACCAGGAACCCTTCTCTCCTGCGGGCTTATCGGCCAAACCTTCGGCTCTGATACCAGTTGTTAGAAAATTATATATTACAGAGCAATTGAACGCATAAAATATTGCAGAAATATAAACACAGCAAACGCATAAAACAAGAGAAACACAGATATACATGGTTCACCCAGTTTGGGCTACGTCCACGGAGAAACAACCAATCCTTCTTTCATTATATTATCCAGCAAACTGAAAAGATACAACCTACATCATATCTGTTGTAACTCCCTCTTCGCTCTCAATCTCCTCTCTCTTCCTCACTCAGGATACAGATATACATAGAAAAAATACAATTCCCTCATCCATAGTGAGGGGTTGCCTTCTAGGGCAAAAAAAACCCTAAACTAAACATAAATTCTACCCTCAGATCATCCGCCTAATGAACGGCCCAGATTGACTAGAAATTACTAGACTTTTACAAGGCAATTTTACATCTATTTTTAGCTCCGGGAGACCGTTAGGCCTCGGACCCCCAGCCGAGGGGGATTAGCCCCCCCGCGTGGAGGGGTGTACAGTCTTCCTAGGGTATACATCTGGTTGAAACCTTTGAATACAGAAGATAATCAGGCTCCACACCGAACATAACCTAGATGGTACCTAGATCCTTGTAAGATGGGTTGGTACCTTGGAAATAACTTTGTTGGTACCTAGATCCCTGTAAGATGGGTCGGTACCTTATTAGTAGCCTAGATGGTACCTACATCCCTGAAAGATGTTGGATTGGTAGCTTGGCAGTAGCCTAGATGGTACCTAGATCCTTGAACGACCTTGGCAATAGCCTAGATGGTATAAATATCCCTGGAATAGTATATGTTATTTATTATGTTTATCTAACTCTTCTTATGTGAATATTTCAATTTGAGAAGTATCCTTGCATTGGTTATAAAATTATGAATACCTCCTTAGTTAAGAGGGAGTGTTGGAAAATACGACTAGGTTCGGTCTTCATAATTATCAGTGTACTTATGTCATTATTTATTTTATATAAAATGAAAAAGAAGAAAAGAAATATTATTCTTCAAGCATGGGTTTCAAGCTTAATAATTATTATTCTATTTAGATAAGCATGTTCTTCATGCTTCTAGGTTTTATTGAGTCAAGGAGTCAAAGTCTTATTTGGACCTATTGTAGAGAAAAAGGGAAATAAATTTTTAAATATCTAATTTGGGTCAAAAACCCCTCTAGATGTCAAGTCATCCTAGCCCCAATGGACACTACTTCACATCCCTTTGGACAAGTATAAATAGAAGAAAGTTGGAGCTCATTTTGGACATACACTTTGCTCAATTTGATCTGAAAAATCGTAGAAGAAGAGGAAGGCCAAAATTTTAAGTTGATGAAGATTCTTTCTTGAAATTTGATATGTGAAAATTCTGCCCTATCATATCTGTTGTTGAATTTTTTTGTTTGTCTCTTACTGATGGATTTGTTGTGAAGAAGGAAGGTATGATTTGGCATCTAGAGGGTTGAAGTCTTTGATCATGGGTCATGGATATCTCACTTTGATCTGATTCTATAAGAAGAGATTTTTTCTGGGTTTTCTCCTCGTAGTGGTTTTTCCCTCGCTTGGAGCCTATATCCTGTGTTCTTTTGTTTTATGTGATCTTCATGTTTATGTTTTGGTAATTAATTGATGAAAAGAATACAATAAATATTAATAAGAAGCCAACAAACAACTATCAAAGAAAGGAAAATATAATTTAATCGCAAAGCCTTCCAATTTTCCAACACTCTTAAGGTCGAGCTTTGCAGAGGACTAAGGTCTTTCCTAGCCTCAAGGTCGAGCCATAGAGGGTTGAAATCTGGGCATAGATCAAACCACAAAAGAGGCACAAAAAATCATAAAAAAATATGACCACTACTTCAAACGAACCACAGAAAATTATTTCTCCAAAATGAATCATAGAAAAATATTGCTCCAAAACAAACCACGGAAAACTATTGCTCCAAAACAAACCACAGAAAAAATACTGCTCCAAAATGAACCATATAAAAGTGTAATCATAAACCAAAATATAAGCTCCTTGATCCCTCATCTTGCCTCCTAGATCAACTCTTTAGTTCATGAGTTATGAACTTATTCTCTTATTGCCTGGGATGTGAATTTCTTTTCTTATTTGTGCTTGATCAAATCAGATGCCTAAATGAGGGGAAATTAGTTTCTATTTATACTTATTCAATCATGATGAAGGGATATGTCTTTTGGAGAGGGGTCAACCTGAGTTCATGAAGGCCTACATGAAGGAAGAAGAAATATGGTTCTTTAACTTAGAAATGCAATATCTCTTCAACAAATAGGAGTTATAGGGTGAGTAAATACTCTATGGAAAGGGCTTGAAGTCCTCTACAAGCCTATGCCACAATCTTCTCAAGATGGTGTCTACTTTGACATCAATAATAATAATTATTCCAACAATATATAGTAAATTGAAACTAATGACTGATATGACAAACATGACGAAAAAACTAAGCATTTGGAGAATCTACTTGAATATTATTAGGTGGACCTACTTCATCCTTAGAATCAACAAAGTGCATATTTTCTGACTTCTTCATTGGCACATATAGCTTCTTATCCAACTTCTAGAGTTGACCCTACTCCTTAGCCACACTCAATAAAATATTTTATTGTTCCTCTAATCACTCGACCAAGAATTTGCCCATGATGATCTTCAGTTGCCAATATATGTTCACAATTTTCATATACTAGGTTTTCCTCATCCTATTTCTACCTGTATCCAAGACCTAATTTCCAATTTGGTCCTCAACTTCAGCATATGAAATAAAATGATAACCAATCCTTATGCCCTATTTTTCTTCTTCATTCTCCTTTATACCTTGAGGAGGAGTGTTCGTGTAATAGATTTCATCAAACTTCTTTGCTACTAACTAAGCTCAAGAAATGGGGGGTCTTGAGTTATGCCCACCCCTTCTCCTACTTGAGCCATGCATTTTTGGCATTGTTGAAAGGTTTATTGAAAGAAACCATAGAGGGTGTATAGAAGCCCTAAAACAAATTAACTAAATCTTGACAAAGAACTTTAAGAAGGGAATAACATAAGACCAAGTACGATACCCAAGGAGAATTAAACTTTCTTCACTCAAACCTCACAAGAAAACATAGAAGAAGAGAACAGAATGAAGGGAAGGCAAGTGGATTAATAAGACTAAAAAGGAAAAACTTAGGGAAGCAACTAATGGAAGCATTTCCATAAAGGAAGAGGTTTTACGAGGATAAAATAGGAAAATAAAGTAGAAAGAAAAGCATCTCTATCTAAACAATAATATAAACCATATACCCACTGAGAGAATCAGGGAATACAAATTCTTTAAAGAAAAACCTTGAAGAATCAAGATAGGGTATAAAATTGAACCACTGATATCTTGAGGAAGCACATCCACCAAGCTTAATGATTCCATAGCAAGAATGTTGTGTCGGCTAACCAATTGCTTTGCGTACTCATTAGATGGTTAACAATCCTCGCAACCTTCATAAGTGCAAATATATCATATCTTTCTCAAACAAATTGATTTTCCATGATGCCAAAGTATATCAAATCGATCAAACATACATAGAGATATCGATCAAAAAAACAAAAACAAAAACAAAAACAAGAAAAAACAAACAAACAACAACAATAAAACACCATGAATTTCCATTAATGCTTAATGGATTTCCCCTATCTTGTTTTTTCCAAGTGGAGGGATCCTTGATCCCCTCTTCATTCACTTTTCAATCAAAGTCATAGACATTCGAAATGGTTTTATCATTCACCCATTGTTGGGTTATTTTTTATCATTGGTATGTCCACATTTAGTACTTTGCTTTCCCTTCACTCATTTTGAAGATATATTAGTTATTCAAATAAAACCATATATAGAAATCAATTCATGTACAAAAAAAAAAACATTTATTTGATGTAAATAATTAAGGGTATGCATGCGTTTACAAAGTGAGATTTATCATCTCGTCCTTCTAAATAAAAGTGACTTCCATTAAACCAAACATATTTATTGTGTTTTATTTGCCAAAAGAATTGACATTCATAACATAAAACAAAATACTATAAAGTTAATTTATTGAAATTGTTATTGCAGGCCCAAAGCATCGCATGTGTTTGTAGGCATCCTCCTTTTATATGAAAAAATGACTAGAGCCATAATATTGCAGTTCAAGTTACTTAAACTTGGTGCATTGTTTAGATTTCAAAGTAGCAAACTTAGTGGATTTAATGAGAGGGATACTAGTTGAGAATATACGCTCTATGTATTGTTTGTGAGACTTGAACCCACATGCTTTCAAACCTTTGGTGTGATTCTTGTTTGTTTAATCACAGCAGAATCATTCACCCTTTTTGTTTTACGTCAAAGATACAACATGATATGGAAATATCAAAATTGATATCACTATGATGAAAATATGGGAATCGTGGATGGGAAGAGAAAAGACACAATGCATTAAGAAGCTATATAGTTTTATATTATAATAAATTATGCCAATGTTATTATGAGCTACGGTATAGGGTATATAACTAATCTCTTAAATTTTCTTAAAGTCGAGAAACATGTCATAATAGTTGAAGACAATGTGATTTTTGGTGACCATCGTGTCCACCGTCAATTATGTGCAAAGGCGGTTTGGGAGATGCATATTCTTTATTCTAAACATAAGATTATAAATAGACATAAGTATGTGACTTGAATTGACTTAGATGTAAAAGTATGATAATAATTATATATAAATATATACAAACTTAATTTCCATTGTGACATTGGATGTGAAGATGGTTGTAATATTTGATCCATTTCATTTATGTTATTCTCAAGATTTTGACCATCTTCTAGAGTTTGCAATCATTGTAAGAGTTCCCAAAACAACACTTGCACCATCAACTAAAAACAACACATAAAAAAAATAAATGTGTATAAACAATGACAAATCATGAAAGAAAATTTGAAAAAAAAGAAAATCCATTTTCACCTTACCATCCTATTAAAATAATAATTTAAATGTTAATTTTTTTTTAATAGTTTGTATGAAAAAGGAAAAAAAGAAGAAGGAAAAAAACAAAAAAAGCATGCTCCCCCCAAAACCTTTGAAACCTAAGTGAGCATTATAACAGCAATTGACAATGCAGTGCTTGTTATATATCCAAGTTATTGGAAGTATATTCAACAATCAAACTATGTGAATACCTCTCTAAAGAATTTTGTTGATTAGGGTATGCATATCAATAACAATGGGAGAATAACATACAATTTATAACAAAAATAAATATCATTTAATGTTAAAATGCCTTGAAAATCAATGTCTGCAAAAAAATGGACTCCACTATGTACTCATTGTTATTACTAATTTCCTCAAAGTTGAATATATGGGTAATGCCCATATAACTTTTTTTTCCATATATCATTAGAAAGTGTTGTTTTTATTTTTTGTTTTAAAACAATATTTATGTGTTTCATTGTGTCCATGCATCTACGAGATTGACTATGATCTAAATAGTGATTTTTTCCAGAAAGTTCCTACTTTGAAGCACCATTGAGTTGATCAAATATTGTTGGGTGTGGAGCCTAATTATCTTCTGTATTCAAAGGTATCGCTGCATTGGACCCCAGTTCGCAATGGGGCGGCAACGCCGCCCTTAAAATATTCGTTGCAGGGGGGGTCTAGGGGGGGCTAGGACCCCCCCCCCCCTGGCGGGGGGATCGAGGGCACCGCCCCCAAAGCTAAGAATAAACGTAAAATTGCCTTGTAAAATGTTGTAATTTCGTAGTCAAACTGGGTCATTCATTAGGCGAAGATTTGACGGTAGAAGTTATGTTTAATTTAGGGTTTTTTTGCCCTAGAAGGCAACCCCTCGCTATATATGAGGGAATTGCATTGCGTCTATGTATATCTGCATTCTAAGTGAGGAAGAGAGAGGAGATTGAGAGCAAAGAGGGAATTATAGCAGATCTGTTGTAGGTTGTATCTCTTCAATTTGTTGGATAATATAAAAGGAAGGACTGGCTGTTTCTTCGTGGACGTAGCCCAAACTAGGTGAACCACGTATATCTGTGTCTCTCTTGTTTTATGTGTTTTCTGTTTTATATTTCTGCAATATTTTATGTGTTCCATTGCTCTGTAATATATAATTTTCTAACAAATATAAAAATTGACTACAAAAAAGAGTTTCAATGAATTTAGTACATAATAATAAATTTATATTATTACAAAAGCACACATACAAATGCTAATAAACACTTACAGCAAAAACAAATATTTTATATGCTTCTTGGCATGCATGACACAACCTTGCATCTACATCATATTGGATTTTTGCATCTTGTATTTTAATCACACTTGTTGATTTTGTAGCATTTTTAATGTTTTCATCTCTTACTCGACCTCTTGAGCATGGGGAATTAGAGGGAAATTGTGTATCATAGCACAATGGTGATCAAGGACAGATAATTTTAATCGACTCAAGATCTCAAAACAACCACCAACTAAACAAATGAACACTTGTTTAGTGCCTTTGATAATTATATTATGTTCCTATCTATTTTACTCCATTATCTTAATTCCTTTATAAATAAACATGTAAACAATAGTAATGATAGAATGACTATAAAACACCTTTAAATAAGAAGCAACAAATTGATATGCCTAACTATTCTAAGCAATGAATTATATATATATATATATATATCAAAGACATGAAATGTAAAAGCCTATATCTATATAACCTTAGATTTTCTAAAATTAGTTGAACTTCTTCTAATATGGAATTAAAATGAATTTGTGTAATACCATGAACTAGTTGAATGTATTAAAATTATTGGATCTATAAACTTGAACAATAAAACAAATAACTACTTAAAGTCTTTTTGTGTCTCTAATATAATTGAATTTAAATGGATTTATATTTTCTACGAGTATATGATATATCAAGTATTTATATATATTATAAGTAAGAATATTATTTACCCAATTCGATAGATGAGACATTAGAGGCGGAGAAGATAAAATAAAAATATTGGTAACTCGATGCTCTGGCAAGAAATCTAATAGAGAAAACTTGAGTTGAACAAACAGAAAAAAGAAAAGGAACTCGATCACCATCCCACCTTGAAAACCATCCAACAAGGAGATATGGTCAACAAAGGAAATAAAAGAATTACCGGTCATTTTCCTCCCAAAGGTGCATCTCAAGCTAAAATGATAGCCCTTCCATGGAATTGCATAGGGCTTCAATCTGAAAAACGGAGATCAGAAGCAAAGTCTTTGATTCGAAAAGAAAAACCCTTTGTGGTTCTCCTTCAAGAAACCAAACTTGAAGAATAAGAAATTTTGTCCATCCATTCCAAAGTATGGCTTGGTGGTGCCATCTATGTTGTAAGTTCTCGTGGCTCCTCTAGAGGAATTTGTACACTATGGGACGCCAACAAAGTTTGAATTCTCTCCTCGATGAAGACCATTCGCTCGTTGGTCACATCTTTTTTAGACCTTTCATAAAATTAGGTAAGTGCAATTATAAATGTTGATATGCCTAACAACTTTCAAGAAAGACGGGAATGTTGGACCTCTCTTCATAATATTCATGATTCCAAATTTGGGCTTTACAGTATCTATGGTGGTGTTAACGATGCTAGAAATTCGTCAAGCAAGGGGTGTCCTCGATGTGAAGTCCCAATTAGACCTCACACCATTTGGAGTAAGAGCCCCATCCTAATTATCAGCCCAGATGCCATATATCTTGAAGACATGCCTTGGCTCTAACTGGCAACAAGAGAGAGGAGTGCAAATGCGCCTTCAAAAAGCAAGGGGAGTGTGCTTGGTGAGTGTGTAATAATATGTGTGTCAAAATTCTTTCATTGTAGAGGGGAGGAGAAGTGATACTCTAAGAGAGAGGTAGTAGTACCACCCCAGTAGAGACACACATGAACAAGAAGGGTTTGTGCAACATCAAGCGGAGTAGTCCAAAGAGATGTGACGGTCATTGAAACCAATATAACGAGGAAGATCTAACTAATATCTAGCGGAATAGTCCACGAGGATGCGACAACGATAATAGCAATTACAGAACATTTTCAATATGATAAGTACCAAAATAACTTATAGTTCAACTACTTTAGCACAAATGAAAGCAAACATGAATTACAAACATTCCAAAAATAGTCTTACAAATATCCATGATCCATACATGAAGAATGTGCTGGCCCATAGGGCTTCTCATATTAAGTAAAAGTTCCAAGACACATGTATACAATGAACATCACTATCTCCAATAGTGGAGCATTGGAGCCACTCGTTGCTTCTCAAAACAATTGATTTGTCTCTTTAATGCCTTTCGGGATGAGCTAAGGTGAAAAATTCATTTTCTCATACAATGAGGGAGTATATATAACCAAGGGGTGATGCTTCCCATTGCTTGTGACTTTTTGACTACTCTCATGACTGTTTGACTTCCTGTGACTTTTAAACTTTACACGACTCTTCGTATTTCACACATGTCCTTTGGAATTTCACTTTACAGTACATTTCTTAAACATATCTTACATCATTCGCCACAAGGTTGACATGAGACTACTCATGACACGACATGACACTGCTGACATGCACTACTTGATGATTTGGTAATGTCAAGCCACTGTTGTTGTTAAGTGTTGAGTGTCTGCTTGAAGATGCTCTTCATTTCACCTCTATATGACTTGGTGATGAGGAGTCTTCAATGATCTTAAGTCTTGAGTTGTAATCGCACACTGGTGTCCCTTTTTATTTTCTTAATTAATTAGCTTGTGTGTTCAGCTACAAGTGTGTCTTTCAACAAGCTTCTCTCCTTCATCTCCTTCTTCATCATCTAACCATGGTGTGATAGAGTACTTGCATCTGCAATTCACTCATGATGAGATGACATTAGTCTAAAAACCCCCTAGTCTAAAATATTGCATTTTGATCCCTTAATTGAGCTAGAACTAGGTGACAAATTTAGGAACCACTGAGGGAAAAAAATGTACAGTTCTGAGAACTAGTGGGAGAGGTTGAGGGGATGAGCACTAAGAGGACACACTTAATAGTTTTGGGAGATAAGGGAGGTAGCGCTACTACGAAAATGTGTAGTTAGAGGCTCAGAGAATGAGCTTGAGTCTTGTGATTATGCAACGTATAGTGAAGGTCGGGCTGGGAGGAATGATTGCACAATTCTGGAGGTCAATGCCAGAGCTTGAGTGTAGAAACTACGAAGTGTAGCAGTGCTGAGAGGTAGGAACTATTCAGTGCAAAGGGGCAAGGTCAAAGCTAGAGCACTGGAGCTACGCAGTGTTCAGTTCAGGGAGGTTGGGTGAAGCCAAGTTGCTTAGTCAAGAAGCCTTCTCAAAAATGGCTAAGTGTAAGATTTATTAGAATGATGTGGATAGTGATAAGACTTTGATTGTGATATTACACTTAGAGTACTTGCTGACACAACAACATAGATTACCTAGGACACATAAATAATGCATTTCCCTCTGTGTGACCACTTTACGAAAAGTGTGACACTTAATATAGACTTTGGGACGACCATGATGACTCTTGTGCAACAGTGCTCAAAACTTTGTGAATGAGTGCAATAGATGTTTACATAGTTAGAAAAACTCATATACACAAGGATAGACTCTTGAAACCATCAGACCATGCTTCTACACATTGTGCGACAACCAACCGTGCCAAAAAATGGAATTTTACCCAAGTTGCAAAGGGGATCAAAATACTTCAAGAAAGCTCATGAAATGAGTATAGGTGTTTGCGACGACAGTATGCAAGACCAAGGAAGGCTCTAAAATTGAGTGTACACCATAATTCTAGATGGTATTGTAGTAGCTACAACACTTGGTGACACACTTGTATAATTCTAGCTTCTTTGACTCTGTTAACTTTTTCTGTTATAAGGAGAGCTTCGGCGTAAATCACATATAGATAGACCTTTGTCGACGCGTTTCGAACCAACTAGTGTGGTTCATCGTCAGGACAAGTTGAAGAAACAGATCCAGTTAAGCATGCTAAATACTCTGAGCAGAGACTCCAACGGCTACCTTTGAATAATGGCTAATTTTGACTATAGGATCTAGGTTAAATTCATATTTGTTAATTTAATATTATTATTATTATTATTATTATATATTATTATATTATCTATTAATGGGAAAAGTAAAAATAGGTAAATATAAAAATAAATAAGGGAATAGAAAAAATTATTTATTTATTCAAAGTTAAGATAATAACATTAGGTTGTTTAATATAAAATAATTTTAATGGTTATTAAACTTATTGTTAATTATGTAAATTAGGTAAATAAATAAACTAATCTAATGGTAAGTTTTTCGAAATTATCAATTTAATTAGATATAATATTACTAAATTATATATCTATGTATATAATTTAATAAATAATAATGTTAGGTTGTTAGGATAAAAATACATAAATAATATTAATGGTAAGTTCAAAACGGTAATATATCCATAATTAAATCATTTACTCTCTCTCTCTCTCTCTATATATATATATTATATTAGTTTGTTATGGCAAAAAATTAGATTAATATTTTAATTGTTGGTTTTTAACAAGGTAAGTAATGTTTATTTAATGTTATATCAATTATTTTTTTTATAAAATTCTTTAATTATTAATTATTATATATTAAAAAAATAAATAAATAAAATGAATAACAATAAATATTAAGTCATAAAATACATGAAATAAAATAGACCCAAGAATAAATCATAAAATATTAATTAAACAAGCCAATAAAATTAACATTATAAATACATTAAATAATTCAATACTAATTAATCATACAAATAACTTAAAATCAAATTAAATTAAAACTAAAGTTTTATATATATATATATATAATATATATATATATAGTATATATCTGAAATAAAAATCCATAAATCCAAAAATAAAGAGGAATAATAATACTAGTAATAGTAATCAAAAAACAAGAGGAAATAAATATATAGATAAGAATATAAAATTGCTAACGACCTACATCTATATATAAATTTATATCTTCGCTCAGACAATACTACTCAGATCGCTAAGCAAAAAATTCCTCATCCGGGAAAGCGACAAAGAGACATAGGAGGCAAAGGGCGGGAGAAAAACCAACAGAAAAGCACAAGATCAAGGAGGAACGGAAGGCACTAGGGGGAACGACGAAAGCACCCTAGACAACCAAGGGGGGGAGGGGGAAAAATCACTAAGAAGAAAGGGTCGGGATCCAACATCTACTAACCTTCCAACCATCATCTCTGTTGAGATTGTTAGGCCTTCTTTCAATTTCAATAGCTTCCCTCAATTTACGATGATGGAACTGAGCAATTTTGGCAATGACTTCGGCCTCCTCAATACAGACATGATGCTTGGTCTTGTCCACATGCTCTGCTAAGGCTGAAGACTTAGTTATCCCATGCCTCAGGTCAGCTGCATGTTTGCAAATTCTCTGTTGGATGGAGCGCCCTGTTTCCCCGATATAGGGAGTCCCACATGAACAAGGGATCAAATACACACCCTTCATGTCTTTAGGGTTAACAGGATCTTTCACCGACCGAAGGGAATTACGAATGGTTCTGAGGGGCCTGAAGATTGAGGGAATATCAAACCGCCTAAGGATCCGAGCAATCTTGTCTGTGGTCCCTTGGACATAGGGCAGATGGACACCTACACAGCGCTCCTTAGGTTCTTTCTTAATTAACGCATTTCTAGAGGCTTTAAGGAAAGCCTTCTAACCTAGGATCCTACTATATCCGTTTTCCACAAAGACATCAAGGAGATGGGATCTCTCTTTATCTAAGCTCTCATTATCAAAAATCCTAATGGCATGAGTAGCCAGGGTATTAAGAACACCCATCTTCTGAGCCGGGAAATGATGGGAATCGGCATGAAGATACTGCTCAATGTGTGTTTTCTTACGGAACACAGAGTGGGAGAGAGAGTCATCCTTCTTCCTAGAAATAAGAATATCCAGGAAAGGGAGGCTACCATTGAAGAGGTCAATGGTAGCCTCCCTTTCTTGGATATTCTTATTTCTAGGAAGAAGGACAGCTCTCTCTCCCACTCTGTGTTCCGTAAGAAAACGCACACTGAGCAGTATCTTCATGCCGATTCCCATCATTTCCCGGCTCAGAAGATGGGTGTTCTTAATACCCTGGCTACTCGTGCCCTTAGGATTTCTGATAATGAGAGCTTAGATAAAGAGAGATCCCATCTCCTTGATGTCTTTGTGGAAAACGGATATAGTAGGAGCCTAGGTCAGAAGGCTTTCCTTAAAGCCTCTAGAAATGCGTTAATTAAGAAAGAACCTAAGGAGCGTCGTCTAGGTGTCCATCTGCCCTATGTCCAAGGGACCACGGACAAGATTGCTCGGATCCTTAGGCGGTTTGATATTCCCTCAACCTTTAGGCCCCTCAGAACCATTCGTAATTCCCTTCGGTCGGTGAAAGATCTTGTTAACCCTAAAGACATGAAGGGTGTGTATTTGATCCCTTGTTCATGTGGGACTCCATATATCGGGGAAACAGGGCGCTCCATCCAACAGAGAATTTGCGAACATGCAGCTGACCTGAGGCATGGGAGAACTAAGTCTTCAGCCTTAGCAGAGCATGTGGACAAGACCAAGCATCATGTCTGTATTGAGGAGGCCGAAGTCATTGCCAAAATTGCTCAGTTCCATCATCGTAAATTGAGGGAAGCTATTGAAATTGAAAGAAGGCCTAACAATCTCAACAGAGATGATGGTTGGAAGGTTAGTAGATGTTGGATCCCGACCCTTTCTTCTTAGTGCTTCTTCCCCCGCCCCCCCTTGGTTGTCTAGGGTGCTTTCATCGTTCCCCCTAGTGCCTTTCGTTCCTCCTTGATCTTGTGCTTTTCTGTTGGTTTTTCTCCCGCCCTTTGCCTCCTATGTCTCTTTGTCGCTTTCCCGGTTGAGGAATTTTTTCCTTAGTGATCTGAGTATTATTGTCTGAGCGAAGATATAAATTTATATATAGATGTAGGTCGTTAGCAATTTTATATTCTTATCTATATATTTATTTCCTCTTGTTTTTTTATTACTATTACTAGTATTATTATTCCTCTTTATTTTTAGATTTATGGATTTTTATTTCATATATATATATAACTTTAGTTTTAATTTAATTTGATTTTAAGTTATTTGTATGATTAATTAGTATTGAATTATTTAATGTATTTATAATGTTAATTTTATTGGCTTGTTTAATTAATATTTTATGATTTATTCTTGGGTCTATTTTTATTTATGTATTTTATGGCTTTAATTTAGCTATTATTATTGTTATTTCTATTTTATTTATTTATTATTATTTTTTATTTTTTATTATTTATTTTTATTTAATTATAATAATATTAATATTAATTTAAATTATTTATTTAAATAATATTGATATAACATTAGATAATTTATTAATAACAATTACTTACTTTGTAAAAACAACAATTAAAATCATAATCTTGTTTTACCTTAACAAACTTATATATATATATAGAGAGAGAGAGAGAGAGTAAATGATTTAATTATGGATATATTACCGTTTTGAACTTACCATTAATATTATTTATGTATTTTTATCCTAACAACCTAACATTATTATTTATTAAATTATATACATAGATATATAATTTAGTAATATTATATCTAATTAAATTGATAATTTCGAAAAACTTACCATTAGATTAGTTTATTTATTTACCTAATTTACATAATTAACAATAAGTTTAATAACCATTAAAATTATTTTATATTAAACAACCTAATGTTATTATCTTAACTTTGAATAAATAAATAATTTTTTCTATTCCCTTATTTATTTATATTTACCTATTTTTACTTTTTCCCATTAATAGAATAATATATTAATAATATAAATATTAAAAATAATAATAATATTAAATTAACAAATATGAATTTGACCTAGATCCTATAGTCAAAATTAGCCATTATTCAAAGGTAGCTGTTGGAGTCTCTGCTCAGAGTATTTAGCATGCTTAACTGGATCTGTTTCTTCAACTTGTCCTAACGATGAACCACACTAGTTGGTTCGAAACGCGTCGACAAAGGTCTATCTATATGTGATTTACGCCGAAGCTCTCCTTATAACTTTGATGGATCACAGAAGCCTCAATTCTACAACTTTTTCTGTGCAGGGCCTTCGTTCTCCAGGGAGTATTAATTCATCATGCACATTACTTTGGTCTCCCCACTTACCCCATGAATAGACACAACCCCCTTTATGCCTTCTCGGTTGAACACAACACAAGATTCAACGATATCACAATGTTTTGAGTTGGGAAGGGTAGTGTATCTCGCGAGCTTAAGATTTTCATAGTATAATTTTTCATTGGTGTTGCTCTGGTGCCTGTAGGCCTGGACAATACCCCCATGGAGTCACGCAAGAACACAAACATTGCTTCGCTGCCAACAAGTTTGGACAGTACCCCGACAGAGTTGCTTGCTTCACCTTTCTACACAGGAAGCCTTTCTCTTATTTCACATCTATTTATTTATTTTAAAGAGGATTTTGCATCGACACTTTCATTTTTGGGTGGAAGAGGGATCCCGACTTATTAAGAGCAAAATAGGTTGCTCCTTCCAAAATGATATAGAGATGTATGATTTAGGTTTACTCGTTTAGATTTTTCCCCTTCTCCTCTTCTACTGATTGGATAAGCATGAAAACACTAAAACACAAAACTGGTCGTAGGCATAAGGTTTCCTGAATAGACATAGGTTCATGGTTGGACCAAAACACTCCTTACGGATGGATCGTATTTTTTGTCAGAACTTCATCGACCAAAATATATAACCAACACAAGGAAGATGGATTGGAGGTTATCAAAATTTGGAGTGTCACAAGACTCTTTAGACTTCAGCAACACACATACTAAGAAGCCAAGACAAGTCCAGGCACAACTTATTCACATGATGAAAACAAAGATGCAACTAATCCTACTCCTAACTTAACAACTAGAAGGTCAGGGTCATGTATAATGGAATTTCCAATGTAGCCATTGTAATCATTCCCGATCTGCAATCACAAATATATGATCGATTAAAACAAATACAAAGCAATGTGCAAGAGAAAAGATGAGAGCTTGAATAATTTGCACAAAAAATTGAAGGTCTTGCCTGTGGGCAGAAAGATGTGTCACAACCACTACTTTCATCTAATTCACATTCTTACCTCTCCAACGGAAAGCATAATAAGGCAAACCTCAAAGACTTCTTGCGAATGCACCTTCTTATGTGTCATCCTGCTTAGCAAGCACGAGAAAAGGTTGAAACATGTTTATTACAATGGAGCTTTTCGAGTAAGATTGCTCCAACCACTCAGTAGTTGGATCATAAAATTCATGATGATCTTCTTGAAATCCCCAAAATATTTGAAAAGATGGATTTTCAATTAGCGGCATGGGATTATATCGAGAATCTTGTGAGGGAAAATAGATATAACACATATTTCATTAAAATTGGAATTAAATAGTGGATCCAGAATTTCAAAATAGCGAGGAAACTCAATTCTAGTGATGACCTTGTAGTAAAAATTTTCTAATTTTAATGAAATAAGTGTTATATGATCATATTCAATCATCATGTTGAGATAATGAGGGCTTGACATAATCATCAGTAGAGACTGAAGTGCCTCAATCGCTCGACAAAAATCCGAATAGTGAGATGTTAAACGACGAAGATTGAAGGATGTAAAACAACTTCCATTGAATATACTAATGGGAAAATGATAACATCAATGATAGTCATCAAAGACAGAATAATGATAAAATGAGCTGATTAAAGCATCGGATTCCCAACTTGTAATAAACGAAGATAAATCAATTTGAACAGTTCTACGAATGCTCTAAACAATCAAATAAAGTTCCTCACAAGACAAATGTGACAAATCATTTTCCTGTAACTGATGACAAATTGTGCAAGCATTGTAATCATGAAACTAATTTACAAGGGATGTTAGTACAACAAATACATGAGATCAGTCGGGTCATGGTGAATGGAGAAGGTCTTGATTCGTGCGATAACTCTTGCATTCATTATTACTCAAGAAGATTTTAGGTGTGATGAAGGGGAAGATTTGAAATAAAACATTTGTGAGAAAAACCAAGAGACGACTATTAAGAGATGAATCTGATAGGCATGATTCCTTCGGCCAAATATGGTCTTTGAAATGGTCAACTTCGTAATTCCATGACTCTATGAGAGGCACACATTCCAAACCCAAGTTTGATGCGAGAGATTTGCAGGAATATTAATAAACTGAAAAAGATTCTTGAATCCGGTCAGAAGTAAAATCTTGAAATTTGAAAGATCATACTCAAAATACCAAACAATTTTTAAAAAGAGACTATCATCGAGTGAAAGCATGCAAATAGAAGGATTATATGGGAAAAACTTGATCTGGCTTAGTTTGGGGGGGCTTCCCAGAGTCACGAGATCCTGACATAACCATCAACGAAACTTTCTATAATTTTAAAATCGCATTTTGAATATTGTGCCAGATCGTGCATGGTGTGAGGTTAGTTGCTACCATTGGTTTCAATATGACCACCGCTCACCGAATGGCAACCATCTTTGTCACTGGTTTGACCAGATTCTTCAACTTCAACAACCAGATTACTCAAGCTAAAAGATTCTTCTGATCGCAAATTCGAAGGTGAATGAATCAGAGAAATTTCATGAGCAAGTTGATTTGAAGGGTTGTCTTCATGCAAGAGAAGGGATGATGAGGGATGGGAAGAGTGCTCAATGATTTGATTGTTTGCATAATGGATAATCTCACCACCTTGTGCCAATTACGAAGTTAAATGATCGATTTAAGAATTTAAAGAGCATGGAGTATCTTTGTTGCAAGTAGGTGCATCGCAACTGGTAGAGCACAAGGGATAGCAAGATGAAGAGGAAGTTTTAATGAGCACATATTCTTTGACCGAATTAGATTTTAGATTAAAATATTCATGAGAAACATAAAAATCAGTTGATGCACTTGGGCATTCATGATCACATACATCAATAGAGTCGCCATCATTATAACGATTGTTTCCCAAGGCTACGAATTGATTGAAAGAATTAATTACATTTGATTCACTACCAAGACTAACAGATTGAAAATCATCCAAGAATGGAAGTGCATTGTTTTGACATGGAGGATTTTGGAAAAGAGAAGAAATATTGAAAGCATATTCACCTTCCTACTCCTCTACATGTGTAATGTGACTACCTTATATATGATAGCAATTTGAACCAGTAACGCGAAAATCAAGAGAGTGTGAAAGACTAGCTGGTGACGCAAATTGATCGGGCGGATCATAGTACAAAGAGTCATGGAATATAGATGATAGAGGATCACATAAATATAGATGAGATTGGAGGCTAGAGTTATGAATGATAACATCATGTTGCGAATGGGGAAGTTAGTCTTCCCCATGGGCTTCATGAGCCATTCTGGGATTTCCTCCATTGAATCTGAGCCATGAGAAATGGAAGAAGAATGAGAAGATGGATCAAGAATTTTATTTTCATATTTTTCAACTTTATTGTCATCGCAAGGAGGCTCCCTCATCGGAACTGGAAAAGGAGGAGGCCAAGGAACAAAAGGAATAGTACATTCCTCCTCCGAAATTAGAGGTGTCTCATGATTCACAAGAGTTGGGAAAGAAGGAAATCCAGGGGGTTCAGGTTCACCGTGTAAAGCGATAAGAACCAAGCGCTCAAAGTCTTGTTTCACGAAATATTTATTCATGTCTTCTTCAAAAATTTCACAACAAAGGGGAAGGAATCATACAGAAAAATCCTCAACGGATTCATTAGACTTCATTCCTAAGAGATTGATTTTTTTACAAACAACTCGATAATTATACCTATCAAAGACTCGATGAAGCTCCCCGAGGAAATGATGAAGGGAATGGATGGAAGCATGTGGTAAGGTATGGCACCATCGATTAACATAACCTTCAATGGCGAGGAAGAAAAGCACACAAGCAAACTCTTCATCATTGATTCCGTAAGATTCACAAAACTTAAGAAAATCGGAAATGTGCTCGGTAATGGATATTCGATACTCAAACTTTAACTGGGACAAGTGATAGAGAGGCTCACAGGGGATTCAAAATTGATAAAGGGAAAAATTAGAGAAACACCCCGAGAGTAAGATTTGAGTATGAGACGAGGAGGTTGGAGCGGGAGGGGTAATAATCAACCTCAAAGAAAAAACAAAAGTAAAATATGCTTGGGGACTTGGGGTCACCTCTAACAACCAGGCAAAAGAATTAGCACTATGGCAAGGATTAAAAATATGTTTGGATAATGGTGTCAACTCCTTGAACATAGTGGATGATTCCAAGCTAATCAATCAAATTGTATTAGGATTATCAAGAATGGCTCCCATGTAGGAGATGAAACTTACTCAATCATGGTAAGAATAATATATCTGTTAAAAATATTTGATAAAGTTAATCTATTCCACGTGATGCGAGCCAACAAGCAGATGGCAGAAATTCAGGAAAATGTGGGGGTTATAGTAGGACTTGGTATAGTATGCATAAATCACCACTGTAGAAAATTTGTGATAGGTTAACCCGATAATGCAATATAAATCAAAGCAGAATACTATAACCTACTTCTACAATCAATTTGTGGAAGCTTAAAGATCAAGCTGAACAATATAACCAGAAGAAGAAGAATCAATGGCGCAATACACATGAAAATACTTTGGGGAAGCCTCGGCTAAAAACCCCACACTATTGTATTATCATACATGGTGGAAATACATAGGAATTATACAAAGCCTTAGTTCTCACAGCTATCCAACTCTCAGTACAATCCTCACAGATGCTCACAGGCAATCTTGGCTTCTCTCCATCCTTCCTCTCTGCCCTCCAAGCTCATATTTCCTTGTGTTGTTCCTTGTGGATGATTTGCCTTTTACCAAGTGGAAAACCAAGCCTTCAAAACTGCTCAATCCTCAAGGATGAATCCTTGACAGCATGCATGAGTTTTCTCCATGAGAAAAACACATGCAACTGATAGTACAATCTCCTTGAACATTAATCTCAAATGGGTCTTTCTTAGAATAGACATGCATGAGTTTCTAATGAGGGAATCTTCAGTTAACTAGAGTAGCACTCATTGAGTGCATTAATGCATCAAATCACTGTTAACTCACTATTAGTTCCTTAAACAGTATGGAACTAATTTAACTGGACTTAACTCAGTAAATTGAGTTAACTAATTACAACTCAAATATAAATCAATCTTATCTCCTTAATTTAAGGGATAACCCTTGCATGAATTCAGAAAGACTTCTAACTTGAATTTCTCCAACTAATTAATTTAAAATTAATTAATTAATTATT